>JBBPRH010000328.1:0-25636 GCA_038092915.1 Boletus pseudopeckii
GCCTCAGCCCCGGCACTGAATGCACTGCTGACGTGCAAATTGGGCCGAACACCTGCTACAATCTGTACGACAACGGTGTTCCGACTTACTATTACGATTATTTCTACTTTGTCCAGGGGGGGTATGGGTTCACTTCTTCTGTCTCCTTAACATAAACTTACATTAATATAGGAAGATGTGAAGTGCAGTTCGCGAGAGAAGAAGACTCGGAAGAGAGGCTGGGGTGTGGGTGAGATCTATTACTGCTTTTACCCTTTTCACTGACCTTAATTGGATATTTTAGCTGGAGAAATCTGTCAAAGCAGCACCAAGTTCCAATATATATAGTATTGGAGCACATCTAGGTCGCTACGCCCAAATTAAATATGACATTATTAGCATGAAATCGAAATGGTACAAGTTCCGTTGTGGTCAAATTTCTTTGATCAAATGTTCTCTCGTGACGTTTTTGGACTGCGCTTACTGTACTAGATAATGTATCATGAAGATTATGTTCAAGAGAATCGTCCTCAAGAACTGGTTGATCCACGGGAACCTTGTAAACCCTTAGTGCTGCCGCGTCGCAATCTGATAGGGCGCGTGAGTTTTGAACGATGAGCTCTTTGAGCACCCGGATAGTTGTATCTGGGGAAACCTCGAGAGTCGACAGTGTGTCAGACATCGAAGGATTGCCCGCGCACCCAGCCAGTACAATAACGACAAGTTGCGCGTCTTGGGCATTGTTCAAGAAGTTGTCGTTGAGTGTGGTACGCGAGAGAGAGGAGTGAAAATCGTCCAACTTGAGGAGCCCCTGCGCATGCAGGGGGTCGATTGATCGACCAATCTCCCATCGACCCATGATTCGAACTTCGTGCGGCGTCGACCGGAGCGGCCTCTTCGGCCCCGGTGGAGTGAGTCGTGATTATGGAGGCTGGGTGACTGGACAAGTCCCCGGCGGAATGTACCATCGATGGGCTTGGGTCAGGTTTAGCTGTCTAAGCTTTATCGTTAGACAGGAAAACATGCAGCTCGTAGCCGCATACGCCGCTCTTATAACTTGCCGACGGCAACGAAATCACGGTACGTTGATGCAGAGCGTCCATGTTGACCTCGAATCTTGTGAGGCCGACAAAAATTTATCGCGTCAACGACTGCTGCCGATATAATATTCAAGTCGAGTCCATCTCCCAAGGCATCACTCCTTGCGAAAGCCCTAGAAGGCAAGAACATAAAGGATCCGCTATCAAACGTCGGCGCTAGGAGGACTAGCCGTGGGGGTTGCCCCGCCGCAGATGAAGCCAAGGAAGAAGAGAAGAAGAAGGAAGAGAACGAGGAGTCAGACGAGGACATGGTATGTACCCGCCAATAACAGTTTGCGAATTCGCTCTCTGGAACTGCAGACTGCCGACATTGCTTTTCCTTATCCACATTTATTCACATTTATCATGCATACACTGTGTATCAATCAAAATTCTTTGGGCCACTTGGTCTGTGCAACGAGGGTGTCGGACCATTGTCTCTAGTACTAAGTACATCATCGAGGGCATGTCGACCAGGTGTTCGTTTATACCGCGTTTAATTTGTGGATGAGGGCGAGACGGCGTAGGGAATCGGGATTTGCCACACACCCCCAAATACCAAGCTATCTTAATAAGGCTTACAATGGAGACGACCATCTCCACCTCTCCCCTCCCCGCGCTTGACTCTCCCCGGATCCAGGAGCTGCGATTGAGTGAGAAGCCTGGCCGCTATGGCGCCTACACGATGATACTGCAAGCAGAACGGCATGCCGTCCAGCAGCAGGCGAAGGAAAACATCATTTCTGCCAGAGTCACTGGATACCTTCTCCTTGAGTTCCACGCTCAATCTGGTACCCTAACTGATAGACCCTGCAAATCACTCGTTAGTTGGGTCACTTCGCCGCCTCAGCGCGATGATCGCAACGAACACAACGTCATCTTTGATGTCGGCGAACTTTGCCGCAACAAGTTCATCCGCTCATGTGCGTTCGTTCAATTAGCTTTCCTCCCAACTCTACACCTACTGTTGCTTTCAAGTTCGAACGTCCAACGCCAGGTACCCACCACCATCTCCGCACCCTTCGCGTCCCTCCTTTGACTCGTTGGAGGATTTAATCAAGGACTCAATGGAGCCAACTTTCAAAGATTATAGGACTTACAGGAGGAAGGTGCGCATATTTCACACGACCCATTATCTGCCTTGTTTCTAATGTTCAATCAGGCACTGGTTCGTGATGGCTTCCGGTGCATGATCACTGGCATGTTTGATAAACATTCAGTCCGTCATTGTGCGGAGCTGGCGGCCACAGCAAGACGCGCCGGCGGTTACAGTGTCGTGGTTCAGACATGTCATATCTTTAACGAATCAACGACGCAAGGCCCTGAGGGGATCTGCGAAAACAATGCGACGATGAACAAGGTGCGGTTCCGTCAGTAAGTGCCAAGTCTCGTTATACTCACCCGTTATCCAGACGCACTTTGCCGCTGGCGCTCTGGCCATCCTGGAGATGTTTGGATTCTCACAATTCGTCGAGGCTTTCAAACAATCAGGAGGTGATCACCAGGTCTGGAATCTGCTGTCGTTGGAGCCCAATCTACACAGTCTATTCGACTGCTTGGAACTGTGGTTCGAAAGGACCCACCAGGTGTGCTATTCGGAGACTTGTCAGTCATACCAACTGACAGGTGTGCAGCCGGGTCGCTATAAAGTATGCGTCTTTGAACAGCCAAACGAGGAATATATCCGCCGCAATTTTGTGCGTCCTGAACCGCATGTTGATGGCGCCCCTATGGTTGTCGAGTTCACCTCACAATCTGAGGAAGTGCCGCCGCCCGATCCCCTTCTGCTTAGTCTTCATGCAATATGTGCTCGAGTCGCTCATATGTCTGGTGCCGCTGAATTTTTTGACCAGATAGATAGGGACGCGGAAGTGATGAAGGTCCTTGCTTTCGATGGTTCATCTGCTCCTCTACTCAGTAATCTTATATCTCCCTTTGCTGTCATTCCTGGACTCCGAGCAACTTGGACAACTTGAACGAAGCCAAAGCCACTTTGTAACAATCGGGAGAGAAACTCTGAAGAGCGTGCATGGATCACATGGTTTAAATGGTAAATACACTGTCATTCTTTGTAATGAAATTCTGTAGGGAGCATGAGGAAGCCAGGGAAACAATTTAAAAAAATCGGGTCCTCCCTGCAGAGGGTCTGTGGTGCGGAGCGGACTCGGACCAACTAGTGGATATCCAGAGATTTGTTCCCTTTTGGTACTTTTCCTTGGTGTGCAAGGGTGCCAATTGCGGATAAGGCCGTGAGCAAATTACAGTTTGATCTCGGAGGATGATCATGGTGATACTGGCATGTCGCAGGAGGGAGATTCAACAGCGGAGTGAGTACGTACGGGCGTTACTCAACCAACGATGCGGTACAACCGAGGACGGGTTGTATACGCTTGTGAATTCGCGCATGGAGAGTCAACATTATGCGCGGAATAACGGAGGGGGAGTGAGCACTACGTTTTGATAAACAATTTTGAATTCCGTATGTTTAATTGCTACGTCCGAGCGCTCTCCTACTATTCGGTGTGAATTGAGGAGACCGCTCGCGAATGATAACATGTAACATTCGGGAACTACCTCAGGTTCATTCCGAGGTGGCACCCTGTCCGTGCATCAGCACGGGGGTTCAAGGGGTATCTGAAAAAGCACAAACTAACTTGACGGCAGACTCCGTTAGTTGCCAGTGGTGCGCCTCCTTGCATCCGAGATTATATGGTCGGTTGAAGGACTACAAATAATTAGATTTATGACACTATTATGACAATCAAAAATCGTGAATAGATGGACAGTACAGATCCATATGAGATGACGTGGGGGACTTGGGGAGGATTGGGGAGTTGTGCTAATGCGAGTCAATGATACATGCACAAGAAAAAATTCGCGTCCATTATCGCTGCAAGATAAACCAACACAAGGTCACCAAGGAAACTTGAAATCCGAATCAATATCAATGTCAAATTTTACCGCTCGGGGAGTAACATCAGCTCTGCACTCGTCTTGTCCGGTGAGCCTGGATCTGATGGGAGGGGAGCCCCGTCGGGGTCAAACTCAAGATCCACTTGAGGACGCGAGCTTTGTTCAAGCATACTGCGGTCTTCGTCCGTCATAGGGAGCGGTGATGCGGATGCGAGTTGGTCGAGAAAGTTCATGTCGAAGGCGTTATCAACCGTGTAGAAACTTTCGTCTTGAGAGGAGGTGGATAGAGGTGGGACTCGTGGGGGTGGTGGTTGCGACGCACGGGTGACATTGGAAGCGAAGAAGGTGTATATGTAGGAAGGCGATGTGCTCGAGCTTGCGGCTGAGGTCCGGCCGTGCCAGTACCTCGGTCCTTGAGGGCATATCGGCACTTGCGAGGCATGGTGATGGGAAAACAGCCCGTCCGCGGCAGTTTGGCAAGGCTTATATCGGGTACCCAGAGTGTTCCCACTGCGCAAATGTAAGCACTGGGTAGAAAAGTAAATACATTACTTACCATATCGCACAACCCACGCCTTCTCGAACACATCCGCACGCACTGCGGATCATCCTGACGACCGTATGGCGCTCAAAGTATGACGCGTCCATCGGTACAACAGCAGATGTAGCCTCATCCTTGCCAACCCACACACTAGAGCCATCCCGACGTGAAGCCCGTAAGTGGATCACAGCCCCACACCCATTCGTCTTCCGCAAAGAATCATCGTATTGACACGGACTGCTATCTGATGGCGCCGGGGGATAAGACGGTAGTGGTGACCGCGTGTAGAGCGACGTTTGTTGTACGAATGACAAAGAGGCCTCCTCTCCGCCGCAGTAGAGCGTATATCCATATGTCTCTGGCCCAGGCATGACGGATCTACCCTGTGGACGGGGCGAGGATGGATCATAACCCTGCTCCCAAGCTTGCGTTGATTCGTCGTCGTCACTGGGAGGCTCGATCCATGAGGGTGATCTGGCAGCGACAACGGTTGGGGGTGTCACCCGACCGCCTTCATTGCGCTGGGCGCTCAATAGATTGTGGTCAAGCCTCATTGCTCCTCTTCTCCGCAGCCTGGATGCTTCACCTGTGCGCACGAGATCTGAAAGAACGATAGAGTCATCTGCGTCTGTGGGCTCTATCGGGTCTGGAGATAGTGGTCGAAGAAGAGGCGAGTCGCTTCTATAGCGCATGGGCATATTGAGCGTCGATGGTGGCCGTTCTAGTGCAAACGCATTCGAGCGGTCAGTGGATTAGGTAAGTTTGGCGATAAGATTACATCATCGAACCTCCTTCATACCGGGGGAACGATGTACACAGGCAACGACTGTGTCATGGGCCCTCTGACATTCGCAAAGTATCCGAAGTGAAGTAATCTACACTGACCACTCACATCTAGATCTTCACCGGTGCGAAGCCATTCATCAACAAGAGCTTGCTGTGTCCGCTTTCCTAAATATCTGCACGCTACATACTAACACTGGGACTGCAGGAAATCTTGCAACAAGCCAGGATCTGGTGTCCATTCGCCTGTCCCTATGGTGAGTGTGTAAACATATAAAGATTTGCTCCTTGAAGTTTCCACACACGTTCCAGTCTCTCGCAGCGGGCAAGCATCTTTTAAACAGTTCATTAAACTCGGCGATACGATCCGTGCCGCGTGAAGTCTCAAACAGACAACCAGGTTACTACAATAACGTCCCAGATCCTGCATCAATTGGAAACTGTACAAAGAAAAGCTTCCTACACCACCTCCAACCAAAATCAAGCACATGGCACATTTCGTTAAACAGGCCCATCACGAAGGCAACGAAGGCGGCCGTCCCACCAGCCCAGAAAATGCCCTCTCACTGCTCAATGGCGCCAACCCTAACTTGGGATTCCCCCTCGGTTCCACACCCTCCCCGCGCGACGCCGACTGGAACGTCGTCGCAGCAGTCTGAAACGACGACAGATCAGGTTTGCTGTCGAATACTCCTGCCACGGTAGTCAGCAAAAAAACGTCCATCTCAGGTGGGTACACCACCAAACCCCAAAGACGGAAACTAACCCAGCTTGCGCAACCATCGCTGCCGCACTTGATGGTAACCCCTCGATGGCAACGCCTTTTGCACCAAGTCCCATTTTTGTCCATACTTGGCAACTGCCTACGTACGTTCCTCCGTCAACATTGCCTGCGCCGACGAGGCAGGAAAAGAGCAGCGACATACCTGCGCGAGGAGGTCGTCCTCTTCTTTACTCCATTTGACGTATGGGCTTCGCTGGCGTTTCGTTGGTTGTGCGGGTGCGCGCACGTCTTGCTCTGCCACCCGGACAACCTCTTTGTTCTTGGCCGGTGCTGTAGACGTAGGTCCTGAGCCAGAACTCCCAGAACTCCCATCATTCTCGCCTCCGGATGGCGTTGTCTCAGAGTGCTGCGGCGATGGCGACACCTCGTGACACTCGTTCTCCGGCATTGACAATGCCAGTAGGTGCGCAAGATTCGGTTGAACATTCGCCGCTTGTGTACCATCTGAGCCCTCTTCGCCCAGAACACCCTCTATACGAGAACCTTGTCTTGGAGTCGCATCCGCTAGATCATCCAGAACCGTGTCCGGCAAGCGTGGACTCTGTACGTCGTTGCTTGTTGTGACCTGATTCCCCGCAGAAACCGATGTCGAATCAAGCGTCTGAGAGGATGGATTCGAAGTACTGGTACTATTCGTCCCTCCACCTGGATCGACTAACACTTCTGAGGTAGAACCGGTCAGATTGTCTCCCAGGTCCGACTGAGGTGTCCTCGACCGGGTCGTCGGTGCTGTAGGTGAAGATGTGCCAATTTCTGGCTCTTTCCTCCTCGACTTTGTCCTCCCTCGCGATTTGGGAGTCGGGCTGGAAGGCTCTTGTGTATCAGCACACTCTTTCCCCTTTCCTTTCGTATATGTCTGTGTTTGCGTCTGAGATGGTGCAACGGACTGTTCTTGAGTACTAAACGCCGCAGCTTGGTCTGCCAAAACATCCAAGGCCGACCTAACCCTCCCACCACCCGCATTCGTCGCCCCACCTGTGTTCACAGATGACGCAGGCGCATTACCCGTGGTTCGACTCGTGGATCCGTGTGGTGCGGTCAGCTTATCGGTACGCGCCGTAACCTTTCGCCGCTTCGGTACGGGGCTTCCAAGCACGTCTCTGGATCGCGCGTGGCGTGTACCCGTCGTCTTACCAGGGGAGTCACCAACCACGTCCACGTCCTCGTCTTCGTCGACTTCGATGCCTTCGCGCATCATCGAGCGGGCGGCACTTAATAGTGAGTCGAGGGGCGTTTGCGGGTTATTCGTCCTCACATCCTGCTTTGGTTTCTGTGCGGATTGTTGTGCGGATGAGTTGCCAGAAGGAGCCGTCGTTGACGAGCTGGGAGTTTGTAAGATATGGGGAGGATACGCGGGGATGAACAACGGGACTGGTTGCATCCCAGGCCCGGGTCGCATCTGGCCATTCAAATAAACGTATCCACCCTCGGGTGGATACCCTGTGTGCGACGTGTTGCGTTTGGGTGTCTTTGGCGTAGTTGCGACCGCCGTCGTCGCCGACTCTTCTCGCCTCCGTTCTCGCTCCCGTTCCTCCAAGTGATGCACCATTCCAGACATGATTCCGGCGCGATGCTTACCAATCTTGCGGGCTGCTAAAAGGAGATGTTCTGCTCTGGCATCGGCACTGAAACACCGCGAGATAGTTTTCTGAGAGGGTCGCCGTTTGTGTGGATTCATGGCAGGATGAACGCTGTTGGGCGCTTCTGACTTGCGGAGTTTGGCTCTTGGAGTCGATTGAGAGTGTGAGGTGTGTGATGGTGTGTCGAGGGGGTCTATTGGGGCTTCGTTTTCACTGGTGCCGTGTTCCTCGTCTTCTGTGGCGGCTGGGTCTTTCTTTCGTCTCTTGGGATTCGGCGTAGGAGGGGGCATTGGTGAACGTGAGATCAGTGGTTGCATCAATAGTAACGGTCTTAGTCGAGTGAGTTCAGATTCGAGCATTTGTAATCGGGATTGTGTTTCGTTAAGCTGTCAATTAGCCATGAGAATGATGACGTGCCGGATAGGGGAGAGGATTCACCCGTTGGCGAAGGCCCTTGTTGTCTGTTTCAACGGCGTAAATGCGTTCAAAGTCCTGTGGAAGTTGTCAGACATAACCCGAAGACCGACTGTGTCACCATAACGAAGATGAGTCGCCACGTCAACGGAACTCGTGGCTGGTGACTGAAATGCAGGGTACGGAACTGCGACTGACCTCGTCTCGCTCTGGATTGACTCGGTTCTTGGCTTGCTGCGCAAGCAAAGCCTCTGCCATCCTAGCCCAGTTGTCCTTCTCGGAGTTCCACCGCAGGCGCTGCTCCTCCGCTTGATGTAGCAGTAGATCTTTCTGTTGTGTCAAGGCGGATATCATGTCTGCCTGTCTGAGGAGCTGGTCTGGGTCTGGTCTAACTGCGGCGGTGAGTCTAAGTACCTACGGAAAGGCGCCGGGTCATATACAGGAGGTAGAGATAAGACGAATTTTGCGTACCATTCCGACGAGCTCCTCTTCTCGTGGGGTGAGCTGAGCATCAGCTTTGTCGATATACCGCATCTCCACGACCTTTCTGCGCATCTGGACGATATCGGATTCGGGCAGGGGTTCGGGGGAAGCGCTCTTGATGCGTGGGGGCGGGTCTGAGTCATCCGGGATGGTTTGTGGCGCCGGGGAAGGGGACATGAGATGAACAAGGTCGTCGAGGGCGAGTGGGGGGTAGTCCTGGCTCATGCTTGTCGTTGAGTCGGCGTAGTCAGCGATTGGGGAGTCCCCGCAATAACGGAGGGACGAAATCAAAAAGCCAAACAGCCAGCCCAGAGCCAAATAACGCCAACTCGAACGCGCGGACGGGGTCACGTGATAATATTTTTCTCAGGTAAGAATGTCATGTGACTTGGAATTAGGATCAGGCTTAAGCTTAATCTTGCAACAGGGAGCATAGATGGCCATGTATTCTCTTTCTGATGCTTAGCCTCTCTAGGATGGGGGTAGTGAAATTGAGATGAAGTTGCCATGAGATAGGGGTTAAAATTTTAAATATTCATAAATGCAACATACAAGAACCTTCAACTTGAAGTAGATATCCCCCCTCTTCGACGCAGAAATCTAATAGGTTAGGTTTGGGGAGGGGCGCTGAGATCCTGTTAACGTTGTTGAGTTGCGTGTTGGGTGGGAATGATGGAAGTAGCAAGGAGGATGGTTCCAAAAAGAGTTTGTCCCAAACGCTCACGGTTTGTCAGACACACACCGACGACTGCTCGCTCGCCGGGTTGTACATAAGCAAGTTATGTTGAGCTCGCCATCACCTGTCCGGCAGCTAGTTCTCTCGCTTCTGGCCCTTCCTCCGCTCTTCCTTACCGTCTCCATCATCGCTGGATTCCCCTACCCGCCCAATCCCCCTGTTATCTACTCCTCCCTCGCCAATCTTCCGTCCTCGTGCGCGTCCTGGTCAGTCTATCCAGAAGATTATTACCAAGGCGGATCCTATGTCGTATTCCCCCATGGCCGAGTGAGTCTCCGATCCAGCTGTGGGAAGCAGCTGACACCCCGCTGCAGACGCGATACTGGCTCATTGGACCGGTGGAAGGCCCGCGGGTTCGAGCATCCCGGCGTTCCGCGATACACACTCTTCTCACAACCTTATCCTACAGGTAGTCCTCATCCACGGCCTGTCCATCCCAGCCATTGTCTGGAAGGACGTGGCACCTGCCCTCGCCTCGCGCGGCTATCGCGTCCTCCTTTATGGTAACGCCACTTGAAACACTTCACCCCTTGGCTTGACCGTTCGCTCAGATCTTTACGGTCGTGGCTACTCCGATGCTCCGGACGTCACCTACGATGTCTCCCTTCACACGACCCAGCTCGCCCTCCTCATGCAGCACATCAGATGGGATAACGCGTATGTCGTTGGTCTTTCCATGGTACGTATTCAGTTGGTTGTTTTGAATTGAGAGCGACTTCCATGATTTAGGGTGGTGGCATCGCTACCGCGTTTGCGGTCCAGTTCCCTCACTTAGTCAATGGCAAGGTCGCCCTCGTTGCATCCGCAGGCATAATCGAGGCATGTATCCCTCTGCCATCTTCTAGCGCCAGACCTTTTATATCCTCAGTAGTCAGCCGATATTTCACGCACCGCAAAGTTTATGTCGTCACCGATTGTACAAAGTGTATCATCTCTTCCTCCGTTCCAGGTATGAACAATCTTCGTCATATCAGGCTGTGATTGCTCACGACCAGCAGCACTATATGCGTCGCCTTGCCAATGGTTCCAGTACTTCTGAACTCAAGGCCATCAATCCCATCCAGGAGGTGAGAGTGCTTCACACTGGTATATTATTTCGCTAAGTCCCAGCCAGATCGTTCGACTACAATCCGCACATCTTCCACATTACAACGCTGCTGTCGCATCCTCTCTCCGAGAAGGCCCTATTCGCGGCCTCGCTTACGCCTTTAGCGCGCTTTCCGATTCTTCCAATGAAATCCTCCTCATCCATGTACGTTCTTTTACCCCGTCCTGGTTCATCCCACGCTCATATCCTACAGGGCACAGCAGACAAGACTGTTCCATACAAATACACTTCCAAGATTCAAGCTCTCGTTCCTCAAGCAAAGTTAGTCACGATCACAGATGGCGGCCACGATATCACAGTCACCCATGCCGAGGAAGTGAACGCTGCACTTCTTCACTTTCTTTCCGGTGGTCTCGGATCTGGTATAGACGACTATCGTAAAGGGTGACCTTATCCCCTCTCCGATTTGGCTGGTAGGTATAATAGGCACGATACCACATGCTACCCTCTCCTTTTAGATATCTCCCTTGGTCTTACCGAATCTTAGTACTTCCCTAGGCTCCTATATCATGCATCGTACACCTGTTGTTTAACTTGTCATTTTCTACCGTCATCTTAGTGGACAATGTTGTAGACTTATTTGTCAAACACAAGTGTGAACTAGGTCAGGTTAATTTCTTCGACTTGACCAACACGCCTCAGAGCATGAGCCAACAACAAGGAGACACATCCTCCGCTACAACTCTAAAAGATGGCGACGCTACATCAACGAACGCAACGGGCACCTTCGCTTACTTGCAGCCCTACGCCCGATCCAAGTTCAGTCCCCGTCTTTTGCCGTTTCATTCAGACAGTGCCATCTGACCATCCATAACTTCGTGAAGAATACCCGTGCTCGCGCTCACCTCGCTCTGTGAGTCCCCGCACACCAAGGTCCCCATCCTCAATTAAGCCTCTGAACGACGCTGCACCCCCCAGTCACGTTTTCTTCGCTCGTCCCACCGGCTGCTCTCCCACCCCACACATACTGCCCGCCCTACCTTCACCGTGTTGGGTTCTCGCTTGCATTTGGCGTCGCGACATGGGCGTTTGCCTCTGGGGACGCGCGGAATGGGGCTGGCATCGCGACGGGTATGTTTCTCTGTGGGAGGCGTGTTCGTGAACTGACGTGTAGAGCCACTTTTTCCCCTTGCGATTGTCTTGCTCGTATCCATATCTCGATGCCATGCCGTGTATCTCTACTTTTGCTCCCCCACCTGCGGCACGACACGCCTCCTATGCACGTGTACAGCCTGGTCGCTCATCTACCTCACCTTTCACGCACGCAAATCTCTCCGCGCCCCCCGCCATCCCATCCCGCTCGCATTGAGTGCTGGGGCGACGGCGTGTGTCGCGCTGTATGGAACAGAGTATTTCATGTACCAGAGCTGAGGGGCATATCTAGAACGGAGTGCCTTTCTCGTTTTCCAACTGTGTTATTGAAAGCGGTGCGTAGGGCATGCTTGATATCGTTGGTTCATGCTTGAGGCGGCCCGCTGAGGCGCACTGGAAAGAATTCCACATGCGATATGGGTGTGCACGTCTTCCTGAAAGCTGCCCCCCGACCGAGATCAAAACGATGATTCGGCCAGAAGATGGCCTTGGGGATGCTACGCAGCTGGATACCTTACAGAGATACACAGCATATCACCATGCACACGAACATACCACGGAATCTGGGCAGCTCGGTAGAGGCTTACTTGGACTTCGGGCGATAACCCTTCTGATCATGCTGACCTCGCCTAGGTGACAGATGAGATAGACGTATAGGAACAAGGGTGGTGAAACGATACGTATTGCACCACCGACGAACGTCGGAATCGAAACATGTTACCCCGTCGGTGTCACGGTCGAAAAACAAAACCACCGGGTTACATTTGCGGTATTGGTTTCGAAGGAGCGCTCCGAGGACGTGAGTAGGACCGCGTCATCGCTTCTGTTCGATGCCCCTTGCCGATAGACGAAATCGACCGTCTCTTGGTGAAATGCGCGCCCCTAGATCATGGAATCGCCGACGTATTCCCTGGAGATAACGATTCATGAGGATATGCCACCCTTTTTCTCTGGAATCTGTTCGGCGTTCAGTTGTGAAACAATCAAGTATCTTGAACATCGGGCCCGCGGTGAGACAGATCCACTCGTGGAAAAGGGGCCATTTTCTTGTCCTTTGGTTGGAGACGCGAATTGGCACTGGTGAATCAGTGACCATAATCTACTCGTCTGAATCAGAGTGACGGATGGTTCCACTTTCGAGAACTGAGCACGCCATTGCAATTGTCAAAGGTGAATAACTAACCCACAAGCAGGGGGTAATCTACAAGAAAATCAAACGCGGCTCAACCCCCCGCCAAGAACAGTATCAGGACGTGAATAACATCTGGACTGATTGGGCATTTGAATTTTAGACGCCCGAACCAGCAGAACGCCACCACCTGACAAGACCATCCTGCCCGCCGCTGACGAACGCGCCTGCGGTGCCTGTCGGTGCGGGCTTTGGACGCCATGCGACGCTCCACACTTCGCCCGACTCTTGGGTGGTGGACACGGATGCACGTGCGGCGAGGTCCCATACTTTGATACTTTTGTCTGCAGAGCTGTAGGGACACATGAAAGACGCCATCGTATCAGAGGAGGAAGAATACACACCCAGAGACGGCGAGACGGCCCTCGGGAGATATGTCCACGCTCAGGACCCAGGACGAGTGGCCGGTGAGCGTCGCAACGGCACCAGAGCCTGGTTTTCCAGAGTCCGTGGAACGGACATCGTGCAAGATGAGCCGCTTGTCGTCTGACGCTGTGAGGAGTAACTGCGAGACATCTCAGCTGAGTCTACATCAAACGGAGGAGGTGAATAGGGCTGACTTGTCCATCATAGGACCATGCGAGCGAGCGGACGGCCATGGCATGTGAGGAGTAGGTGGTAGCCAAAGAGCCAGATTCGAGGTCAAAGATGAATACATGTCCAGTCTCGGACGAGAGTGCTAATCGTTTGCCATCCGGGCTCTGTGGTTTCGTTTGGCGATAATGAGCGAACGATCACAGCGGGTTATCTACTGAAAGTATCTACGTCGTAACGCATAGAGAGTATAGGACGTACATGTTTGCACGCCATGCCGTGCTTGTTTCGACCGCTCGACAAGACGGCCTGACGAACCCCGAACGAGTCGGGAGATGCAGAGTATATATTGACATTCCCGGAACCGCTAGTGCCGGCGTACGTCCCGCCTTTGGGGTTGAGCGAGACCGCCCATGCTTGTGATGATGAGACGCGCGGCATATTGTCGTGAACGAGCACTCACAAGGTTCCGCACCCTCCACTGAGCGGTCATAACTCTCATGCAGACCGACAATGGAGTCGGATGTGAGATCCCAAAGACACGTCGTACCATCCAGACCATTATAGAGTACCGAGTGGCCGTCGGGGGAAACGGAGAGGGAAACGATGGCGAGGTTGTGGGGTGGGCGTGCGAGCGAGACTTGTCCCGAGGAGGAGTCCCATTGTTTGATGGTGCCGTCTGCGGAGGCGGAGAGGACCGCGTCAGTTGCTGTCCAGGCGATGTCCCATATTTCGTCGCTATGAGCTGTGTAGAGTTCAACGTATTCGATCAGGTCGAGCAAGAACAAGGGACGCGTACGTTCTTTGCAATCGAGAGCGTTGACAAAGGCGAGACTCTAATGGTGGGGGGATTCACGAGCTGGTTTGGATGTACGTTGCAAGGACATACGAACCATGTCAGATTGTCAATTCTTGTGTAGGCGTGATATTGTGTAGTGTAGCGTAGAGACTCCCTAATCGCAAGATCCCGAGCGGAGATTTAAACGAGTGTTAACTTTGTCGGGTCGGTAAACTCTAATGTTCCTCAACATCAACGAGAGCGGACGAAGACATCGCACATAACCTCCTCAAAAAAAGGCAAGATGTCTGACGCTGGAGATGAAATTCAAGTCGACGCCCCGGCTGCCGAGGTCGAGGTCTCTGCTGAGGCACCAAAGGGCAAAATGTCCGTCGAGGACGCGCTTCAGGTGTGTGTCCCCTCCCATCCTCTCGTATCGCTCATCCTCACTGCTATCCCCTCAGCAAGTGCTGAAGAACGCGCTCGTGCACGATGGGCTCGCTCGTGGTCTGCGTGAGTGCGCCAAGGCCCTGGACAAGCGCCAGGCTCACCTCTGCGTGCTCGTCGAGACCTGCACCGAAGCCGAGTACATCAAGCTCATCGAGGCCCTCTGTGCCGAGCACAAAATCAACCTTATCAAGGTTGGAGATGGAAAGGTACTCGGTACCTGGGCTGGCCTGTGCAAGATCGACAAGGAGGGCAACCCGCGCAAGATCGTAGGGTGTTCGTGTGTCGTAGTCAAGGACTATGGTGTCGAGAGCGAGGGGTTGCACGTCCTCCTGGACTACTTCAAGAACCGTTGATAGGTGAGTTTGGTGTGGGCATTCGTGTGAACGCGATGACAATACAGACTCCCTCGACGGAGACTCCGTTCGATGAGGATATTAGTCTATCCGGAATCACATTTTTTGTCTGATCTTGTTGGTATCGTGCACAAGCGGACTTGGCTGATATGATCTTTTTCTCTTTGTAGACGGACGTTGTACGATGATATGAATCGATATTGTTAGCCCCTGCAGCTATTTAGCGGATGCGTGTGATTCGTTTCGTAGCACTTTAAGGAGAATGCTTGACAGAATCCCCAAAACATGACGGTAGCAATAGTGCCATTGTTATTTCTGCCGAGACAATGTTGATGTGTTGGGGTTCCGCTGATTTATATAATCCGGGTGACGCAGCATCGTTCCCCAGCAATAACACGGCGCGACGCCTTCCCCATGTTCACCGAGAACGGCGACGAGCTCGCACCACAGACGGGCCCCAACGATGAACCAAGAAAACCGTTGTCTCGAGTCCCTTCTTACATCCGACTCACCCCGCGTCGCGCTGTCGCTTCCTTCGATAACCTTGTCGCCCTCGCAAACCACCAAGAGCTCAAAGAAGCCCGCAAGATAATCTGGCGCGATAGAGGCGAGCCAGCTGTCGAGCTCACAGACATTTGGGAATGTATTGAGCATGCTGGGCGGGGTGGCCTCCGTGCGTAGCATCCCCAAACCCTTTGCTTGTTCTGACGCATTTCTCTCAGGAGCTGGCGCCATTGCTTTCGCTATCCGAGCCAGCCTCAATCTTGTTCTAGCGATGCTCCGGTTTGGCAGGGTATCAAAGTAAGTTTTCATGTCTGCTGCGACCTACGCCGCCTGTTCACACCACTTGCTTTCATTCAGGGAGATGCGCTTTGCGCTGATCCGCCATGCAATCTTTGGGAAGGATTCATTTAGGTTCGCTGCCATGTTGGGTGTGTCGTCTCGCTCCGTTTTCATGTCAATGATTTTCTAAACGCACATATCTCGTTAGGTTCCTTTGTTGCGCTATACAAGTCGATACTCAACGCACTTCCCATCGTCCTCCCCGTCATACCATCAAGCCCTCCATCCCCGTTCGAAGAAGACGAAGAAGACGAAACCGTTTCCGTGACCCCCGTCGAAATCCCGCTATCCAAACGAGAACCACGGCTGTCTCTTTCTGCACAAGCGCACCAGCAGTGGGTGCGCAAGAAGACACGCCGATGGCACGCGGTGGTCGCTGGTGCTATTGCCGGTGGCGTGGCAATCATGTTTGAGAAACGGTCCCGGAGATTGATAATTGCACAACAGTTGTTCGTTCGGTCCGTCTTCAGTCCGCATTGCACAGTGGTTCGTCTGTTGAGTAGCTTCCAGTGGGCTTCAAGGGTCGTATAACGCATTCGCATCGAGGCGAGGGTTCATCATCCCGCATGGCGATGTGCTTTTATTTTCTCTATGGTATGTCTTTCGCTCCGGGTCACCAGAATGCAGCTTGTAATTCGCTCCCAGCTGTGTTCAGATCGTGTATGCCCTCTTTTCTCGGCCAGAGACACTTCCAAGGTCATATACCACCTGGTGAGTGCATAATCTACGCACGCAATGTCATGCTGACCGTTTCTCAGGCTCTCAAAGGCATCTGGTGCACCCATCACAGCCATAGAAATGGTGCGAGATATAAACCGCACGGGGACATTTGACGTCAGCGGCATTGATAAAATACTCGCACGAGAGGTGTGCCAATCACCTCTATTAGTGAGAATAATCCCAACATCATTTTCTAGGACCTCGCACCTGCCAATCAAACAGCTATATTAGCAAGAAAAGCGCTTGCAACTGCTACACCGCCAAACTTTGGCCCACCATACCCTCCCTGCGGGGTTGTTCATCCATGGGTTGAATCCTGCATGGCAGTCCCCCTTCCACGTCTATGGACTGTGTTCCAATGGGGGTTCCCCATTTACGGGGCGTTGCATCTCATACCGTTGATGCTATTCAAGCGCAGCGCGTTCCTTTCGAGTCCGTTGAGGATGCTCTGGAGAGCAGTCTGGGGCACAATCCGGAGTTCAGCATTCTTGGCGACGTTTGTGGCTGCATACCAATGTGAGCGCTTACTCGTTACTGTACATCAGGTTGTGGTCGACGAAATTTGGTTTTAGCTTGGTTCTGCTTCAAACATAACATGCATGCTCTGTTATCGTCCCAAAGGAAAGTCAATATACCGCAGATCATATTCGCATTCTTTGGTTCCAAGTACTCCTATGCGCTAGGCGGACTGCTTGGTGGGCTGTCTCTTCTTATAGAAGAGAAGAGAAGACGAGGAGAGTTGGCGATGTATGTCTTACCCAAAGGATTGGAGAGCGCGTGGTTAACCGCCCGAGGGAAAGGATGGGTGTTCAGGACGGGGGAGTTTGGGGAGATGATCGTGAGTCTTGATCGGCGATCACCCTTTGTGTGAATACTAACGAAAGACAGCTAACGGCGATTGGAATGGGTATGGTGATGGTGAGTTTCATTTGATTTGAAGTGGGCTAGTGCGGCGAAGCTCATGTGATGCGGCTATCTCCTATTTTCAGAGCACATACCAGGTACGAGAATCATCGAAGTGGTGCCTTATGTAGACTGACGTTTAGCGCCCAGAACGAACCGCAACATCTTTCTGGCCTAGTCAGGCGCATATTATACCAATTCATAGGGCCCAACTAAGATCTCCTTGTAACACATTTGATAGGCAAAAGTATCTTAGCAAGTTGAATGGTCACCGTGGTAAATTCACGAGTCCTGATATATCACACTTCCTAAAGCAGTTTATCGAACACATGACGTACTATCACCGGAAGCCACAGGTTCTAGGCTCGTCGCCCGCCGCGGTCCGAATCGGATCTTTGACGCTCCATTGGGAAGCATGCATGCTGATACATAAGCTCACTCCGGGTCTCTCAGATTTAGACCGATACCGGCTGCGTATCCACTCGTTCGCCGAGCCGGAGATGGATATGTATAGTAGGTAACGGCGAGATACACTGCGGCTGCGGCTGCGGTATATGTGCCGCTATCTCTAAACGCTAAGTACAGTGCAGGCCGCGTACCTTTCACGGTCCAGGCTCAGTTTTGATCCACCGAGTCAACCGCAGCTAGGTCTCATGTTGCGTGTACCTTTCCAGTGGGGATAAAAGGGAAGCGAGTCTTTCGCTTCTCCATTCGTTACCATGACGTTCGCATTCACTGGGACACGTTCGCAAGCGACGACAGCAGAAGACGAGGTGGCACCCAGTCAAGCAGAGGTGTGTCTCTTCCTTGTCTTTACTTCATGTAACGAGGGGCCAGCCTGTCCGTCGACGAGAGTATGGCTAGGGGGCCAAACTGATAGACACAAACAGATCGAGAGCGAGATCGCGAAGCTGAAGGATGATTCGGCGAGAGATGTACAGAGACAACTGATACAGCAGAGGTTGGCCGGGAGGGAGGGTGTTGTGGAAGAGGTGTGTTTGAGTGATTCCCGGTTCGCCGTGTTTCGGTTGATGCTCACGGTTTTTTCGTGCGGTATGGAACATTAGGACGTACAGAAGGTGATGGAAGACGTGGAGGAGGGCCTCGCACCAGTGTGGAAAGCTGTGGAGCAGGTGAGCGTTTATTTTGACTTGGTTAGCGCGCGCGCGGCTTGGTGGCCAGGCCTTCAGGTGTTGGTGGGGTTTTCGGATCCTCATGCTGATTGCCGCCTGTGTAGAGGGTGGAATCGATTGTCAAGGACGCTGACGCGGATGTGAAGACGTAAGAGGGCTTGCAAAACACGGGAGTGCAAAGGTAAGTAATTTTGATTATGAAGTCGCGTGATCACTGTCAACTTGGTTGTAGATTCAAGGGGGGTCATGATGCAGCCGACGATTCAAGGGAAGGCAAGCGATGCGCTGATGCAGTTGGCAACTGACAGAGGCGGGGACGTGAGGCTGATGTAATAGGATTGATACATGGACAGCCCTAGGCTCGATCTACCATAGCCACCTACTTATTGTGCATGTCTCGCGTCGAACCTTTAAGCTTTACCCGGATATTACCCACTGATTGTCACCCCCGCAACACACTGCTTATACTTACTTAGAATTCACTCCTTGATGTTCACCGTAGATGCCCTCCTCCGAGTCGCAGCCGTGCAAGCCGTGTCAACGGACGGGCCCCTTGGCACTCTCTCGTGGCCCACGACTCCAACCTCAATTTAATGTGTACCCAGCATGGTGACGAGAACTTCGACAAGAACACAGCTTGTATAGGACCGTAATATCGACACTTCATCAATCCAGGCTTAGCCATCACTAGCACTGTCCAATCCGAATGCATGGGTGCTAATATGTTGTAATTGATGCCTACAGTAGCAACGTGACCTTCGATTCCGACGATTCGGAGTCTATCTTTGCCTGTCGTGAGTCCCACTCTTATCGAACATTGCACCGGTATGGGTCGGTGTTTCGGGGCCAGAATACGGTTTTATATGCAGAATAAATTGATCCCACGTCTTACCTTTCCATTCCTTTCATCCCCTGGTGGTTTCGTCCATCTGGATAGCATTCCTGATTCGGCCTTGACCCCACTTCACCCTTATGGCTCGTACGTCTGGTAACACCCCCACACGACTTCCCGCTTCTGTCGTCGGTGCACATCGCGCACCCCGACCACTCGTTTTCCCAGAGCATGTGAAAGGGCACCTCCGCCTTCTCAAGACGTTCCATAACCTCAGGATCACCGTCGAGGACTGTAAAGATCGCCGGATACCCGAGTACGCAATGCAGATGGAAAAAGACGCCCGTTGGCGTTGGTTTGTGCACCTCGCCGTAGAAAGGTACGTCCCTCCCACGTCCCCCCCCTCCGTGCTGCCCCGCGTACCGACTCGATTGTGATTGTGTCAAACGTCAAGGTTCGAGCGGTGGGTCAACTCCCTGCAGTTCGTCCCCCTTGAAAAGTTCGTCACGGCACATATTCCGCCATTGGATGTCTGGATGGTGTGGCACGCCTATTTGCTCAGCCCTTGGTAACCACTCGCCATGCTCCTGCTTCTTGACATGGTGGCTTAGTCGAGGTCTCACAGCTGGTATGCCGAAGATTGTGAACGTCTCGCGGTGTTGCAACAGTTGCGGTTGCTTAACACGTTCGTCGTCGGGTCGGTGGGTCCGCATTTTCTCGCACGGTGGTGGGGCAGCCGAGGCTGAAAGGTTTGGCGACAGATTAATATCGGCAAGGTTGTGAAGCTTAAACCAAGCAATACGAGAGTAGAAGATTGGCATAAAAAAACGGGGACATCCTTCAATCCGTTCGAGGCGATGACCGTAACGGAAGATGCATTTAAGCAATTGGATTGTCCGCGGTGTCGAACCCGGGTATATGTTCGTAAGTGCACATTGTCCGTCGGCAGCCGCGTATGGAAGTTTAAGCGCTCGTCCGGCAGCATTCGTTAATGACGACGGCACCGGGTTCGCTGAGGAAAAATTCTCAGTCATGTGTCCACTTCCTGGATGCAGGCTTAAAGTCACGCACAATAATCTCGCTGTCGCAAAGTTCGTACGCGACCTGTCAGAAGGAGATGATGAAGCACAGGAACACTTTGTTGCGTCAGTCCTGATTTGGGTACCGACACGGGTATTTTACTTATGTTCTGCGGGGTGTAGTGGCAGTCTCTTCGCTCCGTCGGGAAAGCGGGATGCTCGTCATGCGAAAGTCATCAGGGACCAGCTGATGCAATCTGCTTACTTCGCTGGATTGCGTCCTTCGGCACTCAACGAGCGACTCGTGAGGCTTGACCGGATCAAGGAAATCAAGGAAAACATTGGTTACTCACTGGAGCAACTCAAGGAGGCTATATCCACTTCTTTAAGGAATTGCTCCGCGGCTTCGTGAGTGTCGCCCAATTATTCTCAGGGTTGACGCAAACAGTAATTGGTCACATCAGGGTGACAAGGATATTGAGCGCATATACCAACGGCAGCCCGTTTTCTATCGATCTTGTCGACGCAGTAGGTTATCCTCATCTAGGACTGCTGCTGACCCTGACCACTGCAACAGGTTCTTCGTCAATGCCAATTTACCGCACAGATGAATGAGTTGGGTTGGTTGAAATCAGGCGTGTTTCGCGAGACAACCAAACGCGAGATTCTGGAACACTCAGTGATGCGATATCATGCGTACGCATTTGTCTATCACACCATGTTACACGTCCTGAACGACTCTTTTCCACAGCTTTCTAGATCTAATGACTGCTCACCCATACTCCATGCTTGTACCTACACTTGATATCGACCTGGTGTGGCATACGCACCAGCTCATGGCAAGTCGGTACGGCGTTGACTGCGAGATGTACGTTGGCCATTGTGTGGATCAGTGAGCACTTTTTTATTTTGGATGTCTTAAGACCGTTTATCCTCGTCCTAGCGAACTGAGCGTCACTGAAAGTCGCCTCTGTTCTGCATTCGATGATACATGTCGTGCATGGCAGGTAAGAGGAACTCCAAGTCTTTCTCTAGAGTACACCTAACAATTGGCTGTTCCCAGACACGCTTCCAAGGCTCGTACGTGCAATGCGGATGTCCCGTCCCAGACGAGACTTCCGTGCACAAGTTTGTGCGACTTTTCCGGAATTACATTCGCTGCCGCTCGCAACTCCAGGTGGACCTCCACCCGGAACATCTCCCAGCGACACACCCCAGTACCCACAATGCCCTGCTCACCTTCCAAACCACATGCACCACGTTCGGTAAGATGCACCACGCCCACGGCAAGCGAAAAGAAGACCAATCGTGCCCGTCTATGCCTCCTCCTGAGCGGACGTATATCAAGTCCGAGCGCGCGACACAACTCGACTTGGATTGGTTGCCGCCGATGCATTCTCCGGCGCTGCCGGTGTATTTCAAAAAGGAGTTGCCTGCCCTTCCGATCCCTTCCCCTTCCCCTTACGGTAAGCGTGGATAAGATGCGGTACCTTCGAGATGTGTAATCCAGATATGACTTGCCTATCACTCCTTTGTTTCATGGTCTGGGCTTTAGAGTGTACCGTCAGCGTTAGAGTCGCATGCTACGTTATGACTAACTTATTATATATTCACTTGTCGCACTACATATGTACATACTATCCCTACATCCATCGGCCCGGGACTCGTGTCCATTCTCATCCTGCTTTCTTCGATGTTGTCTGTTACTAGTATTCTCGGGATCGACCGGTGTCAGACTCCGTGCATTGAGTTCTCGCACCTGCAGCCCGAGGTATCACCTCATCCATAGCCAAGGGTACAGGCGTGCGCAAACAATGTACCCTAGCCTGGCTCGCAAGCCTGAGCCCATGTGGTGGGACATGCATGGTTGTTGCTGGCTGTTCGCAGTCATGCCAACTTGAACGATCAAGCACGACGAAGCAGTACTAGTAGCCGCACCACCGCATTATGTGAACATGGCATTAAAAAAAGTGAGGAGGTTCAGATTCGAGTCAGTCAGCACGCCGAGACAGCGACGAAGCCTATTACCAAGTTACAGACACTCCAGGATCTGTTTTCTTGACTTTTTGTTTCGCTTCTTGTCACTTCCTACTTGGCATTGTGCGATATGATATGCATAACGTGAACCATTGTTTTGCGAATTCGTTGTTTTCTCCGTCTTCACTCGGTATCCTTGGGTCGTCTGCTGCCAGCGGACTTCTGTGCGCGTATGAGGCAACTACGTACAGCCTCAAGTGCGAGGAATGGTTGGCATGACGTACAGTATGTCGCCGTTATAGATCGGGGCTCGCAAGGGTCCCAAATGCTATCCACAATGATGCGAACGATTCACATGTGATTAGAATTCTGATCCCCACCGGTTTCCAGGAGGCCATCATTTGGATGCATTGATGTGGCTCAGGAACAACCCGAGTCGAATGATCCGGAATCTAGGGTATCACCGGTTTTCCAGTCTAATCAGATACATAACCATGCAGGGGCGGGCGCAAAAGCTGTCTTATAATCAGCCGAGGCTGTTCAAATCCGCAGCTTCATGATGGACAACCAACTCACCCCAGACCAGCCACGTTCTATCAAAACGGGCGACGTGATCCTGACGGCGACCAAGTCTGATATCTCACCCATATCTGCATCGTACAAACTCTCCCCGAATCAATCTGAATTCTTTAGAGCCCAGATAGGAATTGAGGATGACGAGGCACTCAAGAAACACATCTTGGAAGTGCAGGAGAGGGCATATAAGGTGGGGTTGAGTTAGCATCGCGGGTTGAAGCACGAAGCGAACTGAATGCTCGACGTGCAGGTTTGCCCGTACCGCTGTATTGGTTCACTGTCATTCCTCCAGTGAGGATTGAACGCCTTCGCCGTCGGTAGCCAGGATGCTGAAGTCCGACCAGGTTTGCAGTCACAACCTTATCGGTGTACGAGAACATTCTCAAGCTCGGTCGAGAACGCTCGAATGCTATATTCCTAGATGTTGGTGCCTGTTGTGAGTGGGTCATGATTAATTACTCTAGTGTGGGTGGACTGACGCTGTGATGTCCACTCAGTCGGTGTAGACGGGAGGAAGGTCGCAGCGGACGGTTTCCCACTCGAGAACATCGTGAATTTCGATCTTGAGCGAGGTAGGCACATCGATCTACCATGTATTGATTGACGACTGATTACAAATGCCTTGGTACCACGCAGAGTTCTCCGATCTGGGCCATGATCTTTTCAAGACAACACCTGCCTCCTACCCTGTTAACTTTGTCGTAGGAAATGTGCTGGATACTAACGTGTTGGGAATCGTCCCTCCGTTCGAAGAGACTCCATCGACGGAGATACCAGAGCTTTCTAGACTGACCTCATTGAACCCGCTCGCAGGACACTGTTCCGTGATCCACACGTCGCGGTTCTTTCACCTATTCGCAGAGGAGAGGCAGCGATACTTGGCACGAGCGCTCGCCGGTCTGTTGTCGTCCAAACCCGGCTCCATTATATGCGGTCAACATGTTGGTGAGCAGGAGAAAGGATTCGTGCACCTAGGATATCGGGCAGGGGAATATGACATGTTTTGCCACTCCCTCAAATCTTGGACTGACCTCTGGGACGGCGATGTGTTCGCCAAAGGAAAAGTTAAAGTCGAAGCAAAGTTAGTGAGGGTAGAGGCGAGTGAAGGGACGGGATATTGGCTGATGCAATGGTCGGTGGTGAGATTGTAGAGTACATCATGGGCTTGTCGACCAGGTGTTCGTTTATAATAATACCGCGTTTACATGAGGAGGGCGAAACGGCGTAGGAGGAGTTCGGCATTTGCCAGTGACATCACTTTTACCAACACCATCAGATCCATATATCTACACTATATTTTTCGCGTCGCGCTTGGCTCGCAGCTGTAGACATGACACTCTTCAAATGGTCCAGTGAGTCCATAATATGGTTCTATTTCCGCCATGGACTCCAATTTTCGTCGTTTCTCCAGCTCCAGAACGACGCAGAGCAGACCAAATCTTGCCTGTCATTCCAAACGAGATATATATCTACATATTCGAATTCACTGCCCCACCCACTGGGCGTCTAACGGAAGGAGAACTCGAAATGTTCGCCAATCTATCTGGCGTTTGCAGATTCTTTGCCAATATCTGCCTTCCCCGCATATTTGAATTCATGGAGTTTCGCAACCCTATCATTCTCCTCGAGCACCGTAATCACACGTCACGCGAGGCCATGCTGTGCACACAAATCGTCGCGAAGCAACCTCTCGCACTCTCCCTTGCCAAGAGAGTGAGAAGTTGCCATTTCACGAAGGGTCTATTTTATAACGTAGACTCGGTTGCTAGCAGGTGCCTCGCTGGGATGTTACACATGAAAAATATTCGCGAGCTCAAGTTTTCGTCCAACTGGGTGGACGCAGAATTCTGGAGTGCGATCGCAGCTCTAGAATCGCTCGAGGAACTATCTTTTGAACGGTGTCGGTTTCTGCTTGGCCTTGCGGATGTTGAACCCAAGGAGATGAAGGTCAAGGTGTCTCGCCTTCGAGTGATCGATTGCAGTGGGCATTTCCGACCCGTTGAGGCAATACATCCTGAGTACCCACGTACTCTTGTCGTGGATTCCTAATATTCTCCATCTTCGCCCCAGAGCCTCTCTGCCTGGAAGTGCCCTGGAAGCGCCCCCCAATTCCTCTTCCACAGCATCCAGCACCCTTCCCTAGTGATCCACACAACATTTCAGACCATCATTCCACCTACAAAACCACCAGAAATCTTTCAATTCAGTGTAGATCATGGTTTTCAACATCAAATGCTACCACTTTCTACACTTTTCTACACTTTTTTGGTAGTGCATTTTGACTTTTTTTTTTTTTTTTTGCTACATTCTGAAATACTCTGTTTGTTTGCATATTTATCCTTTTTGCTGTGTTGCTTTACCACTTTTTGTACACTTTTTTGTACACTTTTGTACACTTTTTGTTACACTTTTTTGGTATGCATACTTTTTTGGAAACTAGTTTCTTTGAAACTACTTTGTGACTTATACTTTTGCTATATGATGCCTGAAAGTCTGCAATTTCAGCCCCAACACTTTCATTCACATCATTTGATTAATAGCCATAATCATTTTTTTAACTTATAAATATTGGCCTATCTTTTGGAACAGTTTTAGAAGTATCGGTTCTCACTTTCTTCATTCTCTGTATCCTCCTCCTCCTCCTCATCCTCAGAAATAGCTTTGTATTTTCCTATATCCACAACAAATCAACTTAAAAATAATTTATAGGGATATGGGGGCCGAGCACAGCTCGCTTCGCTCGCTGTGCGAGGGGGATAGTGTGGGATGGGTGCCAGATAGGTAATAGGCGATGCCCTTCCATGGAGCATCACCACCTATTTCGTCGGGTTGACTCA
>JBBPRH010000329.1:0-25615 GCA_038092915.1 Boletus pseudopeckii
CCAAATCAAACTCCTGATACTCCCAGGTCGTCTCACGGCGTTCTGATGCTCAAAAGGTGGCTGCCGGGAGGGATGAAGAAGAGTAACAAGGACCCCGCTTCGCATAAGCCTGATCTCGTTCCCAGAGAGTCCGGTCCCCATGCCGATCATCAATCTCGTTCCCACTCACCAGCGGGAGTGGAAGCTACAAATGAGGGACCTTCGTGGATGGCTGCTGGTCAACGTGTGCGAGTGAGTGCTCTTCCTTGGTAAACGATCGGATGGTCTGTGTCTAACACATCATCATAGCGAGCGGTCGCGAGACCCGTTGTAAAATCAACCGTTTGTTGTTCGTTGAGTTTATATGCAGGAACTCATTAGACGTTACAGCCTAAATCACCTACAAAGGCTGCTCGCCGTAGCAATCCAAACAACAAGAGTGCCTCTCGTAGCGGACAACGTTCTGCAGATCCAGCGGAAGCAGGCCATGTGTGTCTTTTCTCTGGTGATGGTAGAGCATGCCATGACAGCTCACGACCTATTAGGCACAACAAGCGAACGATACGTCTCATCCTTCATCCGGGAGGATCCGTGTAACGGTGCGCGTACTTTCATTCGGCTTACATTGTTACACTCACAGTGGATCAGGATCAACGAGAATCGGGCGACGCTACTCTTTCGATCAGACTGCCTGCATGGATGTTGTGTCGTGGCTCAACTAATGAAGATGGAACCCATGGATGATCTGGTGATATGATGTAGCAAGACATGTAGGTGCTTATGTAGACATCGATCGCGCAGTTCTTCGACTTGGTGTCACCTCGCAGCATTGGTATGAGTACTGATAGGCCCATCGAGATTAAGCCTGGGTAGTCGCACAGCAATCACCAACTAAATTATGATACGCACGCAAAGGTTGGGATGGAGGACAGATCGTTGCGGGCTCAACGAGCACCGCGATGACCGTCGGACACTCCGTCGGACGATCGACGCATACCACCTCACAATGCGCAGAGCTCCATCTCTTCTCGCCCCCTCCCTCTTCACTTCCTCCACGTCCACGTCCACATCCACATCCACTCGCCCTGATGAATCCTGCTTCGATGCAAGCTCCAACGCACGCATGCCGACCGTCTGCGAAAAGACATGTCGTACGCAGATTAAATGTCGGTGAACAGTCTCATACAAATATTGCGATCGCTGTTGGCAGTCGATGACTTTCCCTATAAACTATCAATAGCGGTGCGATAAATCCCGCCACCAAAGTGCAATGAGCAAGAGAAATGAGTGAGAACATGTGCCTCTGATCCTACCATCAAATCAAGAGATATGACGCGGAAGTGATTGAGCGACTTACCTGAGCTCCCCCGAGTCTTTGTAGGAACGTGTGGGGGACTGGATTGTTCATCGCAAACGGGATCTGGCAAAGAATGAAAAGGTGGCATAACTCACTGCGGACTCGACGAGCATCGCAACGACCGTTGTACACTCCATTGCATGACTTAATCTGTCAATAGAACACCAATTCCATGGAAATAAGAACATTAGGATGATATTGATAGCAAGGTGGACATAAAGGTAAGGAAGGGTCCAATTGATGGGACGACTGGCGTTCACGTAAGGCAGTGTGCGAGGATAGGACGACCTGGGAGCTATCGGACCTGTTTGCCGCATCCGTCGGACGCCTCTCTCAGTACCGCGTACAGTACGCACATGGACAGGAAAAAGGGCGGTATAAGGCGTATAGTTTCGAGTCTGCGAAAGCTCTCGTCAGTGAGCTTGAACAACTACCCTGACCGCTGCTTTTCCAGGGCTGTTTAAGTGAACTACCATCTATAGAAATCGGAGGGAGTTGGTAAACCAGAACGGAGGACCTTCGAGATACGAGATGCGAGTTGTGATTGGCGCGACCCAATGAAAGGATAGTGGCGTAGATTTGGCTGAAGGTCGGTGAGGAGAAGGTTGTTTCTTGTCATCGATAAGCCAGCAGTGACCGAAAGGTGTTGTACTTGGTGGCAGAAGGTCCGGCGTAACTCGAAGAATGACAGCTTGGAAAGCCGTATGACAAGGACGACCTGTCTTCGGCGTCATCTTATCAACACTCAGATCGACGGTAGTATACGCATACCGAATTGAACTTTGCACCCCCATCCGTTTCTGCAAATACGATTTTACCCATCCTCAACTCCTGAAAGGCGGACGCACATATCTGTGTGGAGCTTGGGCCATGTGCCCACCTTGATTGTTCGACAGACGAGGGGGAAATACTTCGCTTCAAAATTGCTTTGGGGGAAATATAAGAACACGGCGAGCACCGGATGACACTACCCCGCATACCAGAACCCGCTTCCAATTTCTGTACGTTCCATATAGATGCTTGTGATACAATATACCGGTGAACCTGCGAACTTGTCAAAGGCATTCAAAGGCATCACTGATGGCGACGAGTGGTGTATGTGAGCGCATCCATTCAAGGCCCGGAAAAACACGTACGCATGTCTACGATGTCCACCTGTCCGACGTCTATAGCAGCGAGCGTGAGCTGATTCATAAACGCATATAATGATACTTATGAATAGGAATGTGACTTGGATCAAGCTTGGGTGGCGAAGCAATAGACAATCATCTCCCACCTTGTGGGGAACATGACATGCACACGTTTTTGTGCGGTACACCACGAATGTGTCTAATGCGGATCGTTCACTCGTTGTGAACCGAGTCCTGCAGCAGAGATAGGTTGAGTACTCACCAGTCCCAAGGCAAGACTACCCTTGGAAATGAGGCAAGGATTCGCCGAAGTTGACTGCTTGTCTGGTGGTCACCTAGTTGGCATCCGAGTAAGAATAGCGCCAAAGACGAGGCAGCTACGTAACCAGACCCATATTGAGAATAAGGAAACGTGTTCATCTAGCAACTTGCGCCTCACGAGTAAACCGAAATACTTCTTGTTTCACCTTTCGAACCCTACGACTGTGTAACACCGGTGAGAATGTCGTCGACGAATGCCAGTGCGTAGCAGTTTTGCGGATTGATTGCGTTGAATGTTGACAATTTGGTAAGATCCAACAATACTGCTTGACACCGATAGCGACAGAGCGGTGTGGGCAGTCGCATTTCACCCTGACGGAAAGCACCTTCTGGGCGGCGGCGATGGTGGGCTTCGACGATGGCGAATTGCAGACGGCCAGGAGGTCGGGAAGCAAATTGGCAATTCGGGAATGCAGTTGCGTGCAATTTCCGTATCGAGGGATGGCAAGTGGATAGTCTGTGGGAATCGCGACGGTGGCGCCAGCGTGTGGGATGCAGAAATGCATGAAAAGGTCATCGAGGTGGAGGGCACAAATTCAGTGTATGCCGTCGACGTCTCCCCAGACTCGACCATGTTTGCCACCGGGACTAGATACGGTGATCGCCAGCATGCGAGCGTCTGGAGGATAACGAATGGGAAGAGGCTCGTTGGCCCGCTCACACATGACAAAGGTGTCACCGGAATGAGGTTCTCGCCAAACGGCGAGCACATTGCCACTTCCGGCTTTGGTGGTTCGGTCCGCGTTTTTGACAGTCGCACTGGTGACCAACTCATCAACATCAACACCATCGCACGCTCAAACGGGCCGATCACTCCGCTTGCATGGTCTAACGACGGTCAACGAATCTTTACCGTATCGGAGGACAACAAAATCATGTGTTTCGCTGTATCCACGGGGTCTCAGCTCGCTAAATCGCCGATTCTCAAAAATGATTACTCCATCTCTCTAGCTGGTAATGGCAAATTCATTGCTACTGCCGCAGAACATACCATCTCGTTCCTGGACACATCAACGCTTGCCAAGATTGGCACCGCCATCAAGGATAGCGAAAGCATGTGGTCAATTACCATCTCCCGGGATAGCAGCCGAATTGCAACCGGACGGGGTGGCGGGAAAATCGTCATACATAACCTCGCAAATTTTCTGCCGGACTTGTATGGTCCTTTTGATGTAAGCATTTGTCTTTTCATCATGTTGGCTCGTCGGATAAGCACCATTCTGTCTCCCATGTTGACACACTATACTAGCCATCTACTCACGAGCAACAACCAAACGAGCAGCCTTCGACCTCAGGCGGCGATGACAATAAATCACCTGGCTATGAGCCAATAAGAGTTTGTCGTTCTGTCACCAGAACGAGCTGCGCTGATGTCGTTATTGGATGTGTACACCAGGAAGAGCCAGGCAAATCGAGTCAACCCAAGTCTGAGACACACGGCAGCGAAGTCGGCGATAGTGGTCTCCTCGAGGTATACATTTGTTCATTTCCCAATTGAAGCGAGTTCTCATGATCGCATAGGTCGACGTACGGTCCAGCACACCCGGTCCTCAGTTCGACTACGATGAGGTTGGTCATCACTATTCTCCTCTTTCATCTGTGTTGACAATCCTGGAGTCACTATCATCTGTGTCTTCTACCCATTCCCGTCAGGACGACGTACTGCCCCACGATGCATCACAGTCACCAAATGATCTACCCACTGCTTCCTGTTCGGAAGCACGTCGAAACGAAAATATTGATACTCCCAAGTCGTCTCAAGGCATTCTGAAGCTCAAACGGTGGATACCGACAAGTATGAAAAAGAGTAACAAGGACTCGGCTTTGCATGAGCTCGATCGAGTTCGCAAAAAGTCGCATCAGTCTCCCGATCCTCGACCTCCTTCCCAATCACCGGCCAGAGCAGATGCCACGAATCAGGGACCTTCGTGGATGGCGGCAGGTAAACGTAAGCGAGTGAGTGCCCTTCCTTGATAGACGATCCGATGCGGTGTGACTAACGTGCAATGTTAGCGCGCGGTTGCAAAATCTGTACGAAAACCCAAGGTTGGTTGTTCCTCATGGGTTTATATGCAGGGACTCATTGGACGTTACAGCCTAAATCGCCTGCCAAGGCTGCTGTTCGGAATGATCCCAACAAAGATGCTTCCCGTGGCGAACAAGCTGCTGCAGATCCGAATGAAACGAGCCCCGTGCGTTTTTTCGTGGCTATTATGTTCCATGCCCTGATAGCTCATTTCATATCAGGCGCAACCAGTGAACAATACATCTCAACCCTCCGCCGGGGGTGTCCATCTCACGGTGCGCGTTCTTTCCTTACCCTCATGGTATGGGACTGATAATGGATCACATCAGCGAGAACCAGGCAGGGCTATCCTGAGGTTTTCGATCCCATTTCCTGCGTGGATGTGTTGTGGCTCGGGTACCGGAGATGGGACGCATTCATCCAGGTGATCCAATGCAATACTGAACCGCGAGTGTACGGACGAGTTCGTGTCGCCTCGCAGCACTACTTGTAAGACAAGTCCTGATAAACCCCGCCCACGATTGGGCTCGCTAGGATATTCACTCGACGGTCACTGAGGGAGTCTACGCATGAGAAGGGTGGTGGACAGTGTCTCACTGGTACGATCTATTGCAAGCCTCTGGACCGTCAAGTAAGACGAGGGTGTGCACCAGGACGTCGCGTTCCTCCCGCTTCGATGTATTTCTTGTACATCACGGATCCCAGTAATATTTAGTGCGAGCACTCAAGATTTTGAGACGCATCTTACGTGTTCGAGTTTGGATCCATTCTTATTTACACATCACTCAAGACTCCGTCCAAGTCTCCATCCTACCGATGGAACCTCTGGAGGGAACAAGTGGCGGAGGTCGTCTTCGACGAGAAGGGTATGTATGTACTACGCGTGATGCGAGTGCCCCCAATGACTTGTCGATAAGGGTGAGAGTGCGGTCAATCGCGCCATCTCCAAGGCAGAAGATAGTGGTCGCGATGGAAGCATGATCGATGAGTGCAATCACGGCGTCCAAACATCGGGGGAGCTATTCCTCAGTACCGGCGAAGACAAAGAGACTCACGTGGAGAGAGAAGCAAGACACTCAACGCTTTGATAGTTGGCGATGAGGCAGAGGTGACATGTTGTAGTACGGGGAAGGGCAGAGGTAACGCCGGATGTTTTCCGGCATTGCGAGTTGGGAGAATGTTGCTGTGACTTGGCGTAAGGCAGTGTCTTGATCATATCTTTCATCCTGACTTGGGTCATCGCGGTCCCATGATGAATCTGAAGTAGAATCCCACTCAATGCCGTAATGCACTTCTTGATCGTCACCATTCGAAGAACCAACCGTAGTTTTCCGCATTACTTTCGCGCCCCTCCCCCCTCTAAGGAAGCCCGGAGTGAGGCAGCCTGAGATTCAGTAATTGCGACTTGAGATCAGCTTCAACGGCGAACACAACCAGAGCTGATAAGATATGATCATTAACCCAAATTAAAAACACGATTCCATCAGTTTCCCGCAAACAACCCCTCTCACGCAGCCTTCCATCATCAACCCTCCATCAGGCTGTATCGCGTGTTTGTCGCGGCGTAGGAGGATCATGATAGATCACTCATTCGAAACTAGTCTTGACTCAAATGTTAATACGCCGGGTAGAAGATATAACTGAAAGGTGACCCAAGACAGAACCACTGGCGACCTCCCTCCAATCGACTCTCAGTATTTCTTTCTCATTAAACCCATCATACACTGCAGTTTATCTTCTCAGGCTAGTACCTGCAATGTCCTCCGACTTACAATCTTTTCTGGAGGTCTTCCAAATAAATAATTATACATCCCGTATGGTCGCTCATTTTTGTCAATGGTCAATCTAATCGATCAGGCAGTTGTTACCGTCACTGTGGTCACATACGATTATTGTGGGTGATGCTTATGTGCATGCTATCCTTTTTGTTCTGAGGTGACCGTGACAATTGCAATACTGCCACTGCAGTCCTCACCTTTTCGAGCGAGGTATGTTATTTCGCTCTCGACATCTTATTTGTTGACAAAGAATATTAATATTCATAGATAAACTACATTTGGGTAAGAAAGCACCAATCATTGAGCGAGCACCAGATCCCTGACAATCTCGCAGTGCCGACCCTGGACCTGGGTCTCAACAATCTTTGTTCTCGTATGTATAAAATCTCTGTGTCCATTCCCTTACAGATGCTTCCCAACTGACATTTCTATAGGTCCGCTATGGCGGTCTTTCTTGGGTTATGTAGGTCCATTGTTGCTATGATGCATAGTAAACATAGGTAATGCTAAATCTGTGCTTGAGTCTCAGTGCACTCTGTATGTATAAAAAGTTAATCAGAGGTTATATAATTGAGCTGATCAGATACATTCACAGCTGGTACACCCTTTCTCACTGGATCTGTTGAAGTTAGTGTTTCTGTTTTGCATCTTGTCTCATGTCTGTCATTAACAATCGTCTTCTGATAGATGTATGCATCTACTAGTAAATTGTGATTGAAAAAGATGTTGATAACAGTTCCCTAGGTGTAAGTGGAATGATTTACTGCCGTCTATGAGGTTTGTATGAGGCATGTATATTCCAAAGGCACTGCTGTCAATTGGGTGATTGTCTGGACGTTCCTAATATTTATCAATGCTGCTGACTGTGAGTTACTGTTCTGCCTGTTCTCATTGCTATCAACTGTGATTTCAATTACAGTAGTCATGATTTTGCGGGTGTATGCAATGTGGAATCGGTCGAAAAGCATCCTTTATCTCCTTCTGTTCATTTATGTGCCGCAGGTCATTGTTACCTGTATTATTGCAGTGGTCTACAATTCCAGTCCATATGCCACATGTATGTCCCAAATAAACATCACGCGTCACTCCAATCTCACCCAGGTTTCCCTTCGTCTTCTGCCACCTTTCGCTCCAGCCACAATGGTCCAAGTCACGGATTTCTCTTTTTGCTATGTCTTAGGGACCAGCGCAAACCTTATTGGCGTGTATCATGACCTCCCACGATATGTTCTCGGTGCTACACTTTTGATTCTTGCTGTCACTCAAACATTGAAGCAGTCAATTAGCATGTACAAAGCAACGAAGCAGTGGCAGCCTAACCGGTACATGGAACGACTCGTGAGAGATGGCATTCTTTATTTCCTTTTGTACGTACCTCCTCTCTCCCGTTCCCATTTATCACCGTCACGTTCTCCCATCAATCTTGCTCTCGAGTATCTGCAGACAAACTAACCACTTGGTTGTTTTCTAGGGTCATGTTTTACCTTTTTCCCGATATGGTCGCAACCGTGGGTTCAGGATGGCGCGCTTGGATGTACTTCCTGTTCATGTTTTCTGACATAACGCTATGCCCCATGATGCCTCGGTTCATCATCAGCGTGCGGGAGCTGTATGACCGTGACGTCCGTCGCGGGCAAGGGGTTGATACCGGGTTCGGTGTGTTGTCGCAACCCAATGCGAGTCAAAACGCAGCTGTGTCTGCAATTGCGTTCGCAGATGTCGCCCCGGGGCAGGATCAACTCGTGGAGGGGGACGCAAACGAATCGGAGGCGATTCAGCTCGTACCGCTGGGAGATAATACGCATCAGGTTTGAAGGAGGAATTTGGGGAGAAACGAGGGACGAGCACTAGTGCTGAGGCATTGATGAATAGTGGAGAATGACTGTACGTTGGATGGTGACTCAGATATTTATTTCACCTATGCATATGCCCCCTTTTCTGAGCTCGATGTATATGTATTATGTGTCTCCGACGACATTGTCTCGAGAAGGTTTTCGTGTCAATGTACGTGCAATACGGTTCTGTGCTGCAATCACTTTCCGGAACTACGGCGGGGCTTCGTCGAAACCAGCACGTTGTTCACCTCGCTGGTGAAATTGTTCCCGCCACGCGCGGCATCAATCCATGGGTCCATGTGCACGAACCGTCTCTCAGATCTCATCTATTTGTCACAAGGTTTGGTTTGGATGCACGATCACAATGATCAGTAATATACAACTGGGAGAGCAGGTACGACATTGGCTCGCGATGCAAGCCAGACTGCAAAACTGACAAAGAACCGCTGGCTGGGGATCTACTTCTCCGACGAGGTACGGTCGGCTCCAAAATACACACTCCAAGTCTCACATGTGAATATCGATGCACGATCCGGATATCCCTACCTATGGTGGTTGCGATCGTAGTGGTAGGGGAGGGAGTACCTGTACTAATTTTGCAGGAATGTCTAACCCCCCATCCAGGAAGATGAGGCCGCTTCGTGGACTCCCGAGATCAAACAGTATGGGTCACCATCAACCGATGCCGTCAGATCCACCTGCTAGGCTATGTGCTAAATCTCTTCAATCACCACACTTGCTCTCGTAGTCTACGTCGGCGCAACAGTTCAACGACGGGATCCATCTAGGGGTAAGGCCTCAATGTGAACCCCTTCCCAGCACCGCAGCAGACATGTGCATGAATGCTGGTTTGAAACTCGACCAATCTCCTGTGGCGTGTACACTACCAAACTGATTGGCCTCGTCCTCCGGTCCGCAGAGGTCGCAAGGTTGGCGTGTCTGTCAGGTGCAACCGCCATGCGAGTATTGGTTGCTCAGGGACGGCCTAGAAGACGAGGAAGAAAGTGAAAAAAAAGGGAACGGGAAGAAGCATGAGATCGGTTTCCAATGAATGAAAAACGTACGATTGTACCCATACACAGCCCTGGCCCGACGCAGCACGTCCGCAACCTCGAGTCAGACTCATGACTATACCCTCCGTTCGTCTAATCCAGGCGGAAACTCCACCCTGGATACCCGTGTCATGTGGGACTCGAGTGTGGTCGTGGGCCTGGGTTTTCTGCGCCGCTGGTCAGCCTCGCTTGGAATACTGCGCCGTTTTGTGCGGTCAGAAGAAGCCAGGTCCGATGTTGGTGCCCCTTTGTCTTGGGCGGGGACGAGCGCTGGTGTTCAAGAAGTTGATGAGGTAGCCATAGGATGTCGTGAGGATATTGTATATGGTATCCGGTGTCATCGGAACAAGCGGAGGAGAGATGGGTGGTGTGGAGGTGGAGTCAGGTAAAGGTTTAGGAGGACGAGGATGTATCGGGTACGATGGAGACGACGGTGTGGGAAGCCTAAGATCGTGCAAGGCGTTTGCAATGAGTGCAGACAGAGGAGATAGGTGCCTGGTAAGCGTGAACGTCCTGGATCTAACTGTCGCGCGTAATCAAAGAGAGGGATGTGATTGTTTGAGGCAGTCAGAAAGTGTCTGGTAAAAAAAGTGCGTTTAAGTGGCATGAGATACACAAGGAAGAGGCGTACTGGGATGTAGTACGAAACCGAAATTTGAAGAGACCCAATCCTCACGTAGTGACGCAGACGCGTCCGTCATACAGTATGCGGAGGCCGCAACACCATCTTGAAATGCTTGATCTCTCCTGTCTCTCCTGTCCTGTCATTCAACAAGGCTGTCGAGAAAACAATCCATACTGCCGCGATACGTACCTCGCGCATGCCAATTTTTGCACGACATTTGCCGCCGGTGGTTCGAACGCTGGCGCCACAGACAAGAAATATGAATGGGATAGGTATTGCCAGGGAGCGCTCTGTTGATGAGTTGCGAGAGTTGGCAGTGTATCTGTATCCACTCGAGTGGTATTACCAAAATTTCACAGAGGAAAGGATGGTAGTGCTAAGTGAATCGCAGCGCAACTGGCCTCTGGACTCGTGATGAGCTTGCGGAGTTTCCCGGAGGACCATGTACACGCCCTCTCGCGTCCAGTCGACTCAAGACCGATTCCCACGGCGAATCCGGCGATAATGATCTCCTCGAGGTATCTGTACGTTCTTCTCCCGATGGAAGCCAGTTCTCATGATCGCATAGGTGACGCGCGGTCGAGCACCCAGGCCTCAGTTTGACTACGACGAGGTTGGTGATCACTATGTTCTTCAGTTTCATCTGTGTTGACAATGCTGGAGTCACTGTCTCCCGTGTCTTCTGCCCATTCTCGTCAGGACGACGTACTGCCCCATGGTAAACCACAGTCGTCAAACGCCCTACCCACTGCTTCCCCTCCAGACGCACCTCGAGACGAAAGTTTTGATACTTCCAGGGCATTCTGATACTCAGACAGTGGATGTCGACAAGGATCAAGAAGAGTAACAAGGACCCGGCTTTGCAAGAGCGCGAGCGAGTCCCCGGAAAGTCGGATCAGCATCCCAACCCTTCATCTACAACAATCCCAACACATACACATACATCTTAGGTGTGTCACGAGCTGAACTGATGCATCACTACAATCTCACGCAGGTGGCGTCATCTCATGTTACCTTTTTCTCCAGTCACGACACCCCAATTCCTTGATTTATAATTTTGCAATGTCTCATCCAACAACTCACCCGTGGTTAATGCCAGTGTCTACGCAGTAGTCCTTCGGTTTGCCTTTAGCGTTGCACTTTTGGTTCTCGCTATCATCCCGACCTTGAAACAGTCAATCAATATGTACAAAGCAACCGGGCAGTGGCAACCTAATCAGTACATGCAATACCTCGTGAGAGATGAAATTCTTTATGTTTCCACCTGCCACGCATCACGTTCTCCTATCCATTCTACTTTCTAGTGCTTGTCGAAAAACTAACGACTCAGTTGTTTTCTTCTGAACCGCTAGGATTGTGTTTTACTATATCAGTGCTCTACTTCAACTAGTGGCTACACTAAATAGCACTTCGGTGCTCTTTCTGGACGTGTTTTCCTTCATACCCATCCCCATGATGCCACAGTTCATCATCGGCATATGAGAGCTATATGACCGTGACCTCCATCGCCCCTGGCAGGGTGTTGACACCGGATTCGGTGTGTTGTCGCAACCTATTACCCGCGACAACACGGTCGCGTCTGTGATTGTGTTCGCGGATGTCGTCCCGGGGCAGGGTCTAGTAGTGGAAGGGGACATGACCGAATCGGAGGTGATTCGACTCGAAACATTGGGAGATGATACTCGTCAAATTTGAATGAGGAATATGGGTAGAGACCGGGATGGCCACTAGCACTGAGCGATTCATGAATAGTCGACGATGGTGGAACTTAATTCAACGGTGACTCGAATACTATTAACCTATGCATATGTCTCGTCTTCTGCGCTCAATCTATTGTGCATCCCCGATGCTGCACAAAGTAGGAGCTTTCTCGAGGGATTCTCTCTGCACGTGCAATTTGGTTCTGTGCGGCAAAGATTCACAGAACCTGTGCAGGGATTATATCGAAACCGGCATGTTGTTCATATTTTTCAGGGCTAAAATAGTGTATACGATCCAACCAAAGGCTTCTGACAGCCAGAAAACAGGCGAGCGTCACTAGCACATATCAAACCGTGTCTCGTTCATTCGTCGTACTCTCGGAGAGGCTGGATTTTGACGTAGGTGGAATGGAAGGTTGCAACACTTCGGTCGCATTCAAACTCGGAGGGCGGACGCCACATTGGCTCGCCACCAAAGCCGGCCTGTACCACAGACGAAGATGCGCGAGCTGAAGATGTGGACGAGTGTGGTATATTCCCACTCCTCCCTACAAGGTAACGTCTGTTCTAAAGTGCATGCGCCTAGAAGAGAGAAGGGTCTTCCTCGAGATCAAATAGCGATGCCCTGTTCGGCCGTCCCTGTGCATGGTGGTAGCGATCGTGGTGGTAGCGGACGCACTGGTTATATCAATCTCGTAAGAATGTCAACTCACCCTTCATCTGGGAGAACGCAGAGGAAGACGAGGTCGCATCGTTGGCTCGTGGTAGCACGATTTAGATCGTCTTCAATCGTCACCGTCTAATCCAGCTGTACTCAGAGTCCTACCGTATTCGTTGCCAGTGAGTGAAAAATCTACTTCGGAGTTCTACCCGGCTGTTCAGCATTTGACGTAGATGTTGTCCTCCTGGCTTTTGCATACTCTTAGGATACACCTAAAATGCGCTCTCTGTTTCGAATTAGCTTCCTCGTTGGTCACACTGGTAAAATATCTCAAACGTAGTATCCTATGTCCATGTCAACCCTCATGAAAATTTGTGTCGCTGGGATTTAGGGTGACCGTCCTGGGTCAGTAGAGCTGGTACGTGAACCTGGGATAGAGTACGCAGGAAAAATGCTGAAGAACGCGACGACAGGGCTGATCGGCAATCTCGGTGGAGGAATATAAGCAAGCGGTAGGCATGCGAAACAGAGTCGATGTGGGCAACTTAGATGGCTCTGTCGCTTGCAATATTTATCCAGGCTCAAGACAAGCGGCGTTATATTCGCTTGAAGATGTATCATTCGTGCGTATACTGCAGTCGAGTTGAACGGACCTCTCTTCAAATGACCCGGAGATTATGGTTCCTCAGATTGAGATTCGTGAAATGACATTTCCCGCGCATATACGCCAGTCAGTGCAAGGAGGGATCACTCCGGACTGCTAGAACGAGGGAAAGAGCAAGAGTTTGATCGAAATGGGGAAGGTACGCCACCTACCGGAGATCAAAGAACGAGTTTCAGACATCATTGAAGGGTTGAAGATGACGCACGTATCCTTGTGAATGAAAGAGGATATGCTTACCTGTAGCTGAGGGGAACGCCCAATATCGAGAAAAGAAGTTGGAGGGACGCGTAACATCGTCGAGGGTCATTAACCCCAATCCTCGGGCCCGAGACCAGACAGATAAAGTGTCACTCACCCTGGAATCCAATCAAGTAGTGCTCCATGATATCACGAGATCCGACCATCGACGTTCCGTTTGTACTGACGTGTGCTGGTGGAGGTGTAGATGGGGGTGATGGAGGAGTCAGGGGAGTCTAATCGGGGGATGCGGCGACATCGGGTATCTCCGCAAGCTCCGACCTCGGCACGAGATTCACTCACAAATTTTGATAATCCGAAGGCACCGGCATGCTATCCTCCCTATACACGTACCTTATAACTTGTGCAGATGGGACGACTGAGAACGCTGCGAGCGGGGGAGAAGAAAGGAAGGATGCCACGCCGAGTCGCAGGCCCAGGGCTTAAGTATTCATTGGTGACAGATAAACTATCAAGAGAGAAGCACCGGGCCACCGGGCCATCGGCACCGAATCGAGTTCTCGGAACGCAACCGGACCGGGACTCTATTCACTCATAAAATTTTGATAATCCGAACGTATGCTATCATGATCCTCTCACCACCTACACACACCCTATAACTTGTGCAGTGTCATGTCCCATGCTCTCCAGCCACGCTTACGAATCACATCCACCGGAGTCCGCGATTGAGCTGTTTAAATATCCACAAATAGCAGTGTGATCCACGACATCAAGAACGGGGTCGAACATGGTATTTGCACCTAACATGCGATGTGCGTGCTTGGTGTTTCCTTCAAATTGATGTCAAAACCTTAATCCAAGGTCGGTCCTAGTGGGTTGCACTTTGTGTTCGACGCTGTCGCATACTTGATGGATCGCCCGCCTGTCAATGGGCCAGTACTTTGTGGGAGAAGTAGATGTCGCAAGGGCTTGGAGTCGGCGTTTCAGAAGAGCTTAGAAGAGTGAGTGTGAAATGAATGATGTTGACGAGTCGACAGACCGCCCGCCAAAGTGTGAAAGAATAGCCACCAAGAAAAAAATGTCGTCACAGATCCACGGTAATATGGTGCAGATGGGAGGTAGAGATAGACTGATGAACCACGATGCCATTTCCCAACTCGCACGGCCCGATCTTTTCTCGCCGGTCCGGCTACATCTACATCTACACCCACATCCATCTAATGAATCCTACTTCGACGCGAGGCCCAACATACACATACCAACCATCTGCGAACAGGACATGTCCGGCGCGAATCGAATGTCAGTGAACCGTCCGATACAGACATCACGATCACGATCACGATCACGATCACCGGTCGAGGTCACCAACGACGCACTACAGATCGATCCCCTTTCCGGGCTTCTCCATAAACGGTGAAGTGAACTAGACGCCGCCGGGCAGCGAAAGCACAATAAGCACGAGAAATTAGAGTGAGAACACCTGGGATTCACCATCAAATCAAGATATATGATGCAGTAGGTTTGACAGCCGACTTACCTGAGTTTTCGCGAGGATGTGTAGGAGACGGGGTTGTCGATCGAAAATGGGATGAAGAGTAAGAGCGAAAAGGTGACTTAGCCTGTTGCGGCTGACGAGAACCGCGATGACCGTCGTGGACTCCGTCACATAATCTGGTCCGAGTAATTGGATCATGGTCCGCCGGTGGAGCAACAATTGGATGACAATGAGCAGCGTTGCAACGATATTGATAGCGAGGGACACATAAAATCGGAGAAAGCTTCAATAGAGCGAATGAGCGGCGTTGATGTACGGTGACGATAATGACGGGGAGATTTGTATGAGGAAAGAGGTGGGGACGGTGCGTCACGAGAGAGCCCCGAAACCCACACCGCTAGACCTAATACATACCCCGTAAGCATGACCAAAGTGACAGCACGCCTTTGGAAATCCAACGGCGACGGAGAGACATGGTAGCGACACCTCATGCGTGCTTTGATCTCCAGGAAACCCGCGATAATTGATAAATTCCAATTGCGTCAATGGGAGTTGGACGGAACGAAAGGGGATCCGAACACGAACTGGGGTCGGCGAGTCAAATAAAACTGCTCCCGCCGCGCCGGTGACCCAGCACGACAGAGCTGTTACAGATTTGATGAGCTGACAACCTTGAAGCAGAGTCCGACGTGACTCGAAGAATGTCAATTATAAAGTGGTGGAACAAGGATCCGAGCTGCTTCGAGTGTGTTCGGCGTCATCGTATCAACACTCGGATTGATGGTACACTCATACCAAATTGAATTGTATTGGCCCGGGCCCATCCATCGCACGGAAATGCGATTTCACCCACGCCGAACTCCTCGAAGGTAGGTGCACACATCTGATGTGGACCTTGATCCACGTGTCCACATTGGTTGTTCGAGGGACGAGGGTATAATATGGGCGTTCAAGTTTGCTGTGGGGGAAAGGTAGCATGAGAACACGGCGTACGCTCGATCACACCGCCCGCATGCTGCATTGGTAGAACGCGCCTCCAGACGTTCTGCGTAGCACTTGAGAGCAATCTCCAGTGTTTTTATGGTTCCATGTAGATGCCTGCGATATATTATACTATCCATGGTGAATCCGGGAACTGGCATTGGACATCCGGGAGGCATTACTGGCGTCACCGAGGGGTGTATGTGAGTGCAATCATTCGAGCCACGGAGAAAGCACGTACAAATGCAAAGAAATATGACATGGTTCGAGGTTGGTTAGCGAACCGACAAACACTGGTTTCGCGTCCTGTGGAGAACATGCCCCGGAGTATGAGCGCACCCTGTTCGAGAACGTCATGGATATGCACGTGTTTTGTGCGGTATGTCACAAGTGCGTTAAATGAGGATTGTACACTCACCATGGATCGAGTCCTGCAGCAGAGATATGACGAGCACTCATAAGTCACAGGGCAAGACTACCCTGGGCAATGAGGCAAGGTTTCGCCGGAGGTGACTGCTTGCCTGGTGATCGCAGCGAGATCACCTAACTGGCATCCGGGTAAGAATAGCGCCGAGGACACGAGGCACCTGGGTAAACAGACCCATATTGAGAATGAGGAAACGTTCATAGAACAACGTTTGTGCGCTACGAATGAACCGAAACACCTCTTTTTCACTCTTTGAAGTTCGAATCCCACGACTGTGTACCATAAGTGAGGATGTCGTCAACGAATACCAGTGCGTAGCATGTATACGCAGTTGCGTTCCATCCCGACGGAATGCATCTTTTGGGTGGGGGCAAGGATGGGATTTGGCGATGGCGACCTGCAGATGGTCAAGAGGTCGGAAAGCAAACGAGAATGAGGGTGTACGCCATCTCTGTGTCGATGGATCACAAATGGGTAGTTTGTGGGACTAACGAAGGAGCAAGCGTGTGGGATGCAGAAATGCATGAAAAAATCATCGACGTGGAGGGCACAACGACGGTGTCTGCGGCTGATGTCTCCCCCGATTCAACCAGGTTTGCCACTGGGACCGGATGGAATGACAAAAAAGCGAGCATCTGGAGCATAACAACTGGAAAGAGACTTGTTGGCCCGCTTCAACACAACGAACTGGTCACTGGAATCAAATTTTCTCCGAGTGGCGAGCAGATTGCCACTTCCAGCCATCATGCCTCGGTCCGGATCTTTGACAGTCGCAATGGTGCCCAACTCATCAACATCGACACCAGCACACGCTCAACATGGTCAATCACTCCGCTTGCATGGTCAAACGACGGGCAACAAATCTTTACTGTCTCGGATGACAAGAAGATCAGGTCTTTCAATGTATCCACGGGTTCCCGGCTTGCTGAATCGCCGATTCTCAGCAACAATAATTACTCCATGTCTTTAGCTGGCAATGACAAATTCATCGCCACTGTCGCAAGCAATGCCATCTCATTCCTGGACACATCGACCCTCGCCAAGATCGGCATTGACATCAAGAGTAACGAGGGAAAGTGGTCGACTGCCATCTCCTTGGATAGCAGCCGAATTGCAACTGGAACGGCTAACGGGGAAATCGTCATATATACCCTCAGCAATATTCTTCCAAACTCCTATGCTCCTCTCCTCAGTGTGAGCATTTGTCCTTTCATCATGTCAGACTCGGACAAACACCATTTCCTCCCATGTTGATAACATCAGGCACCTACTCGCGAGGAAAAACCAGACGAGCAGTTTTCGACCTCGGGTGGCTATGACGATAAACCACCTGGCTCTCAGTGGGTCAGTGTTTGTCATTCTGTCACGAAAATGAGCCGCGCTGACTTCGTTATTGCATATGCACCAGGAAGAGGCAAGCAAATCGAATCGACCAAAGTCTGAGATACACAGCGAAGTCGGCGATAGTGGTCTCCTCGAGGCATCCGTTGAAGAGGCAAGCAAATCAAATCGATCAAAGTCTGAGATACACAGCGAAGTCGGCGATAGTGGTCTCCTCGAGGTATCCGTTTGTTCCTTTCCTAATTGAAGCGAGTTCTCATGATCGCACAGGTCGACGTGCGGTCGAGCGCACCCGGTCCTCGGTTCGACTACGATGAGGTTGGTGATCTTTATATTCTCCTCTTTCATGTGTTGACGATACTGGAGTCACTGTCCTCCGCATCTTCTGTCCATTCTCGTCAGGACGACGTACTGCCCCATGTTGAACCACAGTCGTCAAATGTTCTACCTATGAGCCCCCCACCAGAAGCACATCCGGAGCATGATCTTGATACCCCCAGGTCGTCTCAGGGCATTCTTATGCTCAAAAGGTTGCTGCCGCGAGGGAAACAGAAGAGTGACAAAGACTGCGCTTCGCATAAGCCCGATCGAGTTCCCAGACAGTCAGGTCGCCACGCTGATCATCAATCTCGTTCCCGCTCACAAGCGGAAGGTACAAATGAAGGACCTTCGTGGATGGTTGCAGGTCAACGTGTACGAGTGGGTGCTCTTCCTTGATAATGATCGGATGGTCTGTGTCTAACACATCAGCATAGCGAGCGGTCGCCAGACCTGTCGTAAAACAAAATGTTTGTTGTTCCTCGAGTTTGTATACAGGAACTGGTTTGACGTTACAGGCTAAATCACCCACCAAGGCTGCGCACCGTAGCGATCCAAACAAAAGTGCCCCTCGCAGTGGACACGGCTCTGGAGATCCAAAGGAAGCAGGCCCAGTGTGTTTTTTCTGAATATTCTGTACCGTGTCATGACAGCTCACTTTATATTAGATGCAACCAGTGAACAATGCCTCTCAACCCTCCGCCGGGGGTGTCCATCTCACGGTGCGCGTACTTTCCGTATCATCATATCGTGGGACTCACAGTAGATCACATCAGCGAGAATCAGGCAGGGCTATGTTGAGGCTTTCGATCCCCTTTCCTGGGTGGATGTGTTGTGGCTCAGGTGGAGAAGGGACCCATGGATCCAGGTGATCCGATCCAATATATGTAGATGCCATACGGAATTGTCAGTATGTGGACGAGTTCGTGTCGCCTAGCAGCACTACTTGTAGGATAAGTTCTGAATACCCTGCCTGTGACTGAGCTCGCTCAGATATTCACTCGACCTCAGATATTCACTCGACGGTCACTAAGTCTACGCATGAGCAAGTACCGTTGGGGGCACAGCATCTGATTTATCGAGCTGCGCAAAGCTCCGGAACCTTAAGTAAGACGAAGGTGTGCATTAGGGTGTACGTTCCTCCCGCTTTGATGTTTTTCTTGTTCATCACGGATCCAATGAGGCACATTCACAAACTAAGCTACTCTCTCTGATCATCGCACATGACATTACATTTCGACAACTGCACGTTCAGACGACCTGAACTACTCATTGACTACTACTATGCTAGACTACTCTCGAAGTGCTCGTCGGCCATGCTTTGGAGATGCTTCTTCGTTCGCACTCCAACGTACACGAGAAGAGCGTACGTCACGACGCTGAAGAGAGATTTTGGCAGCTTGTACATGTTGGAAATGATCAATGATTTGTGTCGACTGGTCAAGAAGGAAATTCAGGTGCGTAAAATGAGCGGAGAACTGGACAGACTGAACGAATCTGGAATCCGAAGGCCTTAAGAGTCGTCCTCAGCCCGATAAATATTTGTGTAGCATCCGGGATACATAATACATTGAGCTCAAAAAGACGAGGCATACGCATAAGTTCAACGGCCACCACCATCGTCTACTATTCATTAATCGCTCCGAGTCAGCGCTAGTGCTTGCATACCCCAGGTCTCTACCCGAATTCCTCGCTCAAGCCTGACGACTATTATCTCCCAACGTTTCGAGTCGAATCGCCTCCGACCCGCTCTCGTTCCCTTCTACCACCTGATCCTGCCCCGGAACGACATCCGCGAACATAATCGCAGACACGACCGCATTGTCGCTAGCAATATGTTGCGACAACACACCGAATCCGGTGTCAACCCCCTGCCAGCGGCGATGGAGGTCGCGGTCATACAGCTCTCGCATGCTGATGATGAACCGAGGAATCATGGGGCATACGAGTATGCTTGAACATACATCCAGAAAGAGGAACGAAGTGCCGTTTACTATAGCCACTATTTGAAGTATATCACTGATATAGTAAAACACAATCCTAGTAGTTCAGAAGAAAACAATTGAGTGGTTAGTTTTTCGACATAATAGAGAGTAGAATGGACAGGAGAACGTGATGCGTGGCGGGTGGAACCGAGAATGTGGAAAAGTTGAAGACGTACAGTAGGAAATAAAGAATTCCATCTCTCACGAGTTGTTGCATGTATTGATTAACTTGCCACTGCCCGGTTGCTTTGTACATCTCGATTGACTGTTTCAATGTAGGGATGATAGCGAGAACCAAAAGTACAATGCTAAAAACAAATCGAAGGAGTGTAGGATACACTTTAACCATCGGTGAGTAGTTGGTTGAGAGATTGCAAAATGATAAATCAAAAAATTGAGCTGTTGTGACTGTAGAAAAAGATGGCATGAGATGAAGGTCACCTGTGTAAGATTGTAGTGATGTATCATCTCAGCTTGGGACATACCTGAGAGGAATGTGTTGGGATTGTTGTAGATGCCTGTAATAACAACGGAAACAACAACCTGTGGCACATAGGTGAACAGGAGGACCCAAAGGATCCTTTGGGATCGATTCCACATTGCATAGACCCGCAGGATCATCATCACTGTAATTGAGATCATGGTCCGGGAAAAGCAATCTGGGAGTAGAGTGGCTTACAATCGGCAGTACTAATAAATATTTCATACTCCCAGCTGATCACCAGCGATAATGCGATACCTTTGAAACACGTATGTCTCATACTGACAGTCTGGAGAACAGTAAATCAATCTGCTTACACCTACAGAATGTTATCAATGCAGGTTTCAATTAGAATTTAGATGCATACATCTACCAAAAGTCAGTCATTGATGACTGACGAGGTAGAAAGCGGGAAAACTGACTTTGACGGGGCCAGGGGCAAAGGTAGTCCCAACTGTGAATTTATCCAATCAGCTCAATTAACCTCAAAATTAATTCCGAACATACAGAGGCCAGCAAGGCTTCAGCACGTAGTCACTGTTAGCTGTGTAATTTGCTATGCATCATGCCAACAAGAGACTCACATAGCCAAGGAAAGACCGACATATCGGACCTACAGAACTGTCAATTTTGAACTTGCGCATGCACGAGGGTCCCCTAAGCCTTTATACACACCAGAACAAACATTGTAGAGACCCAGGTCCAGCGTCTGCGCTATGGGACTGTAGTAAAGCCTGGTGCTTGCTCAATAATTGGTGCCTCCTTACCCAAACATACTCTATCTTTGAATATTATCAACCGACTGAGAAGATACGGAGAGCAAAATAACATACCTCTCTCGTAAACATGAGAACTGCAGGGATTGCAACGGTCAGTTCAGAACGAATGGAATAACATGCACATAAGCATTACGCACAATAGTCATATATGACGGCAGTGGAAACGACGACTGCATGGGTCAATAAGATTAATCATTGGGTGAAGGTATGAGTGACCGTACGAAATATATAGTTAGACACCCGGAGAAGCAAAGCAGACTGTAAGTCGGAAGACATGGCAGGCCCAAGAGAAGCAACGACTCGGATTTGACAGTTTAATGACAGACAAGGGTTAAAAATTGAGGAGAGGTTGGGGGTGTTGCGAGTGGACCAGTCGTTCAGTCTGGCAGCTTGCTTCGAGACTCTTGCGGAACGACGAGTTATGTAGTATAATCCTCCAACGCTCGACAAACACACAACACAGCATGGAGATGCGATGATGGCGGGAGGCGGTCCGACAGCGGTGTCTTCGTTTCCCTGCAATGTTTGCCATCAAATGACTGAATTGCTGTTTTGATTTAGGAACATGATTAAATTACTTTCTATTACTCCGGTAGCAAGTGTGTTACTCACAATGTTACATGCGCGCATGATACAGACACTTGATACGGCTTGATGGAGGTGTGGCGTCGGAAGGCAGTTCGAGAGTACCTTCGGTGCATGTGCAGCAGAGGGCATTTAGGTTTGATGATCATGATCTGTCACTCCGGGCGGCAAGTAAGGAACCTTGAAGCTTCCCACCACGAACTCCCGCAGTACCTTGACCAACATTGAAGGCTGCCAGTGGACCGAGATAGCGAAAAATGTACGTGACATGTACTGTAACGAGTACGCTTCCATCGACACTGGTGATATTCACTGCAATCGCTGATGTATTTCCTCCTTCTCGCACCACAGCATCCATTCTATGCCCTGCAAACAGCAGAAATGCGCGTTTGAGACAGCGACACCACGCTCTAGATCAAGATGTCCCTCATGTTAGTCGATATCACCGACTCGGACGGCGATGATTCGCAGTCGCTCAATCGACACCTCTTGGGATCACTGTGTATGCATGATATGGTGTCGAGCTCGTGTTTCCTCGGTGTGTTGTCCGCGATGGAGGGAATAACGTTTACCTCGCTACCCGAGACGCACCGCACATGACGCACGGCTTATGATCACTACTCCCTCCAATATCCCCGCTAGCATGTCTCTCAGTCGGCGTCGGATCTCCAAAGGTGTGCTGAGTCTGCTGACACATTGGTCATTATAACGGGGTATGTAATCGGTCTGGTGATGTCCCATCATCTATAGAGATTTCGAGGGGGCTCAACGATGGTGCATCCTCCTCACCATCATGAGTCCCATGGATACTCGCATCTTTTGAGTATCATGATTCATGCATATTCCTCTCAGATGATTTTCTGACCTAAAACGTCATGCCCGCCCGCTTGCGCCGCCCACAATCCTATGCTACCACAAATCTCTTCACCATTATTGTCACCCTACATCAACGCCGATCATCCGCACGATTGAAGCTTTCCCGGGGTTTCTGTGTCCCTCGCTATCAACATCGTCACGACGCTTCTCGTTGTGATCCAATTATTGCTTTACTGACGGTCCATGGTCCAACTACTCGGACCACATCATGCGACGGAGTGTACGATGGTCGTCACGGCGCTCGTCGAGCCCGGCGCAGCGGTCTATACAACCATTTCACTCTTTTTCCTGATCCCGTTTTCAATCGACGACCCCGTCTCCTACACATTCCTACACGCCTCGGGGAAGCTCAGCTAAGTCGCTCGTTCGCCTCCCTGCCTCATATATCTTGATTTGATGGTGGGTCCCAGATGTACTTCGATACCTTGTGCTTAGTGTGCTTCGGCTGTGGGCATCTAGACCAATTTAGATGAGCAGTTCAAACTCCGTCAGACTCAACGGTTTCTTCTCCTGCGGATTCCTGCCACGGCTTCCAGCCAGCGCAAGCACCATTCGAGCGGATTTCTGCAGTCTGTTCGTTGTGCTTCGCTATGGCAGCATGGAATCTTGGCTGTGCGATGTTGCTACGTTTTACTAGTCCTTCCATGCTTGGTATACCCACATCCAACTCGGACGATTGAAAACAATCGATCTCTCCGCCGTCCCCGAGTATTCGTTTGAACAGTCCCCATCCCTGTTATGCTCCGCATGTGCTCATAATGTCCCGCTCAGATAACATTCCAGCCATCCTCTTTTTGAGCTGGAAGTGGACGTCCCAACACCCATGTCCGTGCCTATCCTCCTCCTTAGGCGTCTTGTGGATCTACAACCCAGGTAGATCAACGACTTGACAGTACAGTCGACCAATTTTCAAGAACAAGAGGTCGAACAGCGAAACCGATAGGTTTGTGGGACTTTCAATGACGGTGGGTGGGTGGGGTGGGGGTCTCATTCACCTCTCACCGGAGTCTTCCTCGACAGATAGCAACGCTAGTCAAGCCCGGGCTTTGGCCCCCGCTGACTATGTGTAATGTCGAGTCAGGTAGATGGGATTAGGATCGGGGTCGTTCGTGCCCCAGTAGTCCGTGCTGCAGATAGACAATTAGGAAGAGGTGATGGACCAATTGGGAGCCAATTCAACTCGAGGTATTGGGTGAGAATACACGTCGGGTTTGAACGTGGACTACGACTCGGAGTTGAAACCGGGGATGAGCGCGAGCACTGAACAGTGGTCCAACGAGGATCTTCGTCGCCCAGCAAGTACTTACGTGATATCTCCTGTGGCCGACCTCAGCATCATACGGGCCTGATACGGCATGTATCACCCCATGAAAACATCGTGACCGACCTCGTGGTGACCCTCTTTTAGGACCATCCTAAAGCGTTACAGGGTTGTCGGTGGCTTACAATGGATCCATCCTTTAAACCTCCCAACTTTTTCGGCAACGACTCCGACTCGGATGATGCCTCTGTGCCTAGAAAGCTCGACAAGGGCAAACGAAGAGCGGAAGGCATGTCTCGTGCTAATTAAGCCGTCACAGTAACTGAGACAGGTGGCGCTTTTAGAGCCTTTGGACGAGGACATCGTCTCTCACAACCGAAATTCTTATCATGCCGACCCTCACGTTCAAGGTATCCGAGTCTCCTCTTTAGACGTGGATGCGGACTTCGAGTCCGATTCTGAGTTGACGCGTTCCCCTCCGTCGATATATATTGACGCACGCCCTCACACAGATCATACTGGCTCAGATGGAGACGAAAGTTTCTACCAATCGGTCGACGAAGGCAACTCATCGGATAATCAGGTGTGTTCATTCAACTTAACCCACCTGGTATCTCAAATTCAATCGTGGATCGATAGATGGATGTAGACGTCCCGCCTCAGGCTCTTCAAGGTGATGAATTGGACTTGGCCCATTCTATCAAAAACATGTATCGCATCCTCGATCTTATCTCGGAGCAGGGTAGTGGTGGCCTCGGTGAGTATCCCAATCTGACCGGCGCGCTTATTCTCACTGTCGATCTGGTATCAGTCGATAAGGTTATCATATCTCAAAACTCGCTCGAGGCATTCATAAATAATGTTTGTCCGGGTGCATACGTATCGATGACCAGAGTCAACTTCAAGGCTCTCGATAAGTATGCCATCAAACCTGTCGGCGTCTATGGTAGCAAAGAGGAACTTGTCCGATTCCTATTGGGGCTCGGCGCCATTGACGAAACCATGTAATACCGTCTTCTTCATCCTACGTAGTAAATATTGACACTGTTTTCACAGTGCGACGCAGCTTCTCACCGATTCCGTGTCACATGGTCATACACGACCGGCCCTCCGTTCAGGCTTGTACATCATCACAACACCAGAGAAACCCAGGGCCTCTCATCAGATATTTGTTCTATACTGGCCCGAGCAAACAACTTGGGACGACTCCGCGGCGGATTCCGTTCGTCACAATCGCGTCACGTTTATGAGGTGTGTTCTTATTGATCCCATCTGCCAGTGAGGCGACCAACATCCGAATCTGTGTCGCACAGGTACCTGACAAAAATATGTGATCAAGTCGTGTCTCTGATCTCACCCGAACACGCGCAAACCATCCTTTGGAGTGAAGAAGATGGTAATGACGACGGCGGTGACGATATGCTCGAAATCGACAAGGATGAATCGGACCGAACGTTCACCTGCGGAGTCTCACAGACGAGCGAACAGGAAGAGTCCGTGACTGTCCGCGAGGGCTTCAAGGTCAGTTTGTCTGGATTTTGTGCACTGGCATCGTTTCGACCGACAAACTGGGTATTTCCTAGGCTACTTCTGCAGAGATTGTGCTTCCAGAAGCACCCAGTGTCCAAGATTCGGATCCGGCAAAGCCTACGCCGATCACACCATTTTTACTCTTTGGTGAGACGACGCAAGGATTCATGACAGTGGAACATCGAGAGGCGAGGGTTATTCAGGAGACTTTCAGAGGTCAATCTATCTCA
>JBBPRH010000330.1:0-25412 GCA_038092915.1 Boletus pseudopeckii
GGGCCCTGTCAGTGTTCTTGCCAACAATGATTGACATGGAATCAAGTGAATGGTTTCGCACACGTAGCGAACGGTGAGGACAACCACCCAAGCAAAGCTGAACTCACATCATGCCTGATTGCCAATTGCAAAACCTCCCTGAACGTGTTGATAGAATCTTGGCCACGAATTGGGTCTTGTTCTAGGTAACCAACATGGTTATCCGTCACCAGCAGTATTCTTATTGTGTTGTCCGGTTCTTAGGTAAATAGAACCAATGTTTGAGGCCATATCCAGAAAGGGGGGAAAGTGAGCACTTACCAATGTTCCGAATAGTGGGTGGTGGAAGCACCGAATCTCGGCCAGTATCTGACATGGTTAAAAGCTGACCTGGCCAGACTAGAAGAATTAGCGATGTGTACGAACGCACAAACTGACCTTGAAGACGGCAGCGCGAGGCTCAGTCTCACGTGACTGGAATAGGCTTAGCTATCAAATTGCTGCACTTTCGACACGACTACAGAGCCCGACCTGTACTGAGGTATTGGAAGCGGACCCTACAAATGCGGTGTGCACGTCAGTGCGATCGAACGCACGACACCATCTGATGTGTTTTACTGCCAACTAAGGCGCAATGTCGTACAAAGCAGTGGAAACAGACGAGGATTATCGCGAGTCGGTCTAATGCGGATTGTACGTTCGTCGTGAACTGAGTAGCTTGATGAGTCAAGGCGTCGTTGTTTGGCTGTATTATTTCTGCAAGGCTTTGCCCAAATATAGGCATGATCCTCAAGGTCACTCGCATCTGGTGTTCTCCTCCCCATGGGAGCCAGCAAATGCTATCTATCCCTTAGAAAGTGCGCGTATACCCTCGACATGTCCCTGTTCGCCAAGATAATGAGACTCCGCTGCGACACACCTATGCAGACTCGTACTATGGCACGTACTTACAGGCTTCTTCTGAGGAAAATATTGATGTTTTCCTCCAATCTTGTTCCAAATTCTCCTCAGCAGATTCATCGGGAGCAAAGGAAAGGAAAGATTGCAGGCCTGTAGTTCGGTTCGTCTCACTCCGAGGAAACGATCCCCCCTTGTTTCAAGTTGCCGTCCTGCAAGTGGAATACTTGCGGAGGCTGGCTGCTACACTCTCAAGCGCCGTGCAAGCCCGGCAGTCAAGGTTGGGTTGGTGCATTCAGTGATCTACCCCTTGAATGCCGAGGTTACATTGCCCCTCTCTGTTAATGTGACTGTTGACAGTGGCATCATCGAATCCGCAGTCGCTGAGTTGTCTGAAGCTGTTTAGACCGTCTCTCTCCTACTCAACCTTGTTGGCATTGCTCATTACCTGTGATTCAGATACACGCTCCATCATGACGAGATATACGTTCAATAGCTCGCCGACGTTCCATACCCCAGAACTATATCCATAGTCACAAACTCTTGCACATGAAAGTACTAGTATAGATACATATGAAAAAATGTGACTATCTTGGATCTGACTAGATGCAACTGCTCTCGTAGACAACTACCCCACGCATCACAGTACCAAGAAGCATGGATGTAAGAAATGAAATGGCACTTGCTCTCCACCAACGGTATTGCGCACTCAACGTCTGCTCAAAGTGTGTCCAGTATGAAGTAAACTCAAAGCTTGGCCTGTACTTGTGCCTTTTCGGCAAGCTGCTGTTCCCGGCGTTTTCGAGCGAGGTAAGCGCGCCCCGCCCGACTCGTACTCTCCCTCCCGAGGATCTCAGAAATCCAAGCGCCTGTTCCTGCAAGCAAAGGAAGAGATATCGGGCCAACGTCCCATTTCGGATCCATGCTGGACGGTAATGTTCGTGAAAGTTCTGGGAGACGAGGGAGATTAACACGGAATGGTGCAAGGGGTGATGGGCTGACCAGAGTATGGCTCTCCGATATCACCGTAGAGAGACTCTCCTGTGAGGGCGTACACGACGTCTTCCGTGGCGACGTTCCCAGTAGCCCCCGGGGAATAAGGACACCCGCCGAGTCCACCGACCGAGGCATCGAACGAACGCAAGCCCATGTCGAGCGCAGTGAATATGTTCGCAAGTGCCGTTCCGTTCGTGTCGTGGAACTACTCAGGACGATGTAAACCAAGTTGCACATGTTCGATGCTCATACAGAAATACAGAAGGACACAGGCACTCACGTGTCCGGCGAGCCTGCTTGGGTCTATTTCCTTACAGACTTCTTCCAGAACTGCACGCATGCTGGCTGGCGTGCCCGTGCCTGTAGTATCCCCCAGGCTAACCTCGTAGCAGCCCATCTGGAGCAGCTCTCTTGAGACGTCTCGCACCCTACGTGGATCTACGCGTCCTGAATATGGACATGTGACGATGACCGAAACATAACCGCGTACTTGGAGCCCCTTAGCACGAGCGGCGCGGGCTACGGGCTCAAGGCGGGCCAAGGACTCCGATATTGTGACATTGGTATTCGCCCGTGAAAATGAGTCCGTCGCGGCAGTGAATATCGCTACTTCTGTGATCGGCGGTGGAGGCTTCGCGGCGGTATCATGGGAGACGGAAGTGGAGAGAACGCGAAAAACTTCGTCAAGTCCTTTACCGTTTGGGACGAGTACTGAGAGCTCAGCGTTTGGAATGGGATCGATTAGAGAAAGGACCTCTGCTGTCCCCGCCATCTGTTGTCGTTTCATGGATTAGGACGACAGTATGACAAGGATGAGAGCGACGGACCTGAGGTACCCATTTTGGACTCACGAAGCTGCCTGCTTCAATGTTTCGCAATCCAGCGAGCCCCAGCCGGTTGATCAGTTCTGCTTTGATAGGTGGAGGGATTGGCCGTGGTTCGTTCTGGAGGCCATCACGCGGGCCGACTTCGACGATGCGTACGAAGTTGGATTTAGTGGAGTAATACTGACCACCATGCAAGGGCACGACATACCTCAAGCTGGCGGAGCTTCGCTGCCAGCCTGAGACGCGTTTGAGTGCGCAAGAGAGAAACATGTCGGCGGCCGATTGCCACTGCCTCGGCATAACTTTATAACCATTTGGTTCACTTTCGGACATTCCCCTGGCTCAGGCAAGAATGAAAACTATCAATTGATTCCTACTAACGTCGGGTCGAACAATCGAGTTTGAGACCCACTAGGCGGACAAACCCAGATGTACAAGGCATTTCCTACTCCTACATGCTCATTGCTCAACACTATTCCCCCCTCTCCAAAAATCCCGTCCCTCCCACTCTCAGCTTGCTCACAAAGCCCTCATACCATTTCGCGATGACGCCCATCGATATCATACTCTCTGGTCCCATCCCACCCGAAGGCACGAACCCGGACGCGTAATTCAACAAATGGCGCGCGATTCTCTCTGCCAGCGCACCGGGATCGACCTGTTTCGTTACCGCGGAGGTGTCCGCGCTCAGCGTCGAGTTGATCCTCGTCGTGGAGAGCGCTGCCATCTGCGCCGCGACCGCTTCGAGGGGCTCGACCGCGAATCCGAGGATGGCGGTGACGTCGCCGGTCGTGGTGGACGCGGCAGAGGTGAACGCAGACGGCGTACTCATACCGGAGGCTGGGTTAGACAGGGAAGAAAACATGGAACGGAGGCGAAATATTGCGGATGGTTTTTCGTTGGAGAGCCTATATTCGGAAATTGGAGTCAGATCCATGTCGTGTTTTCTACAGGGTTCAGGGGAGGGGAGCATAGGACGTACATGCCCAGTACTTGTGAACCTTTTCCTGGCCAAAAAAAGTGCACCGTAGCACCGTAGCCTTCGGGGAATGGCACTAGAACCGAGAGTTGACGACAGCGCTAAGGGGCGAACGGATATGTGGATATGCTCACCTGTTCCTAATAGAAAGACGCAGACGTGGTTGACCTTTTCTGCAGCGGGAATCTCAAACAAGGCATGCGTCTCGTCTACCTGTTGTAGGTTGGTCTGGAGGAATCTGCCAGCTACACAGCACCCAAACATAATCGAGATGAGGGGTCAAGCAGTGCGAAGAGATCTGTCCGAGTATCGAATCAGTCGAGTTACGGGTGCGAACTGAAGGATAGTGTTAGTTTCGACGACTGGTAGGTCGAGTGAGGATTGTAGTTGCCAGAGGGTAAGGATGTCATGGAGCGATGATGACATGCATTCCACACTTTCCACACCGAGTTCCACCTAATTCCACAACAAGCGCGAACACACAACTACTGCCTCGTCTTCCACGATCCACAAAACTATCACAACACAGAACAATGGAATGGCTGCCTTGTAGTATACAATACGGAATGCGGTGATCATACCACCTCTATAAAATTTCAGCGGACGTACGGTATCAAGATGCCAGGAAAGTATGGGGTATCAGTGAAGGGCGTGGCCTTCCATCCGAGCACCGTAGTACGTCTACTCTGGTTTCTGGGACATGCTAACCTTCCCTCCCTCGACATCTTCTAGCGGTACTCTCTCGTACTTGTTGCCGTCCCTCTCGCCAGTTTTGGGTGTTTGCGACTCGACATGTTTCAGCCAGGTGTACCAAATAGATCCTGCGAGAATGATCGCGATCGAAGAAGCGCGCCCACTACATTCAATCAGATTAGCTCGGGAACTCGCCGGTGCATCAGTGAAACACTTGCGTAGAGATCACATCACTAAATAGCCACATGGCTAACAACGACCCAGCAACACCTCGAACAGCGGAAGAGACCATGTGCGTTATCGGAGACGTCACTTTGATAGAAAGTAGACTGGCAAGGCTCATCAAGAAGCCAATGACACCCTGTGATGTCAATTCCTTGTCAGCGAACGTTCCAAGTGCGGGGATTGGGTACCTACGGTGATAACAGAGCCCCAGACAAACGTGTGCAATTTCGAAAGCTCACCAGAAGAGGGAACAATATCGTCTGACCCAAGGAAGAGGCTCATGATAGCGGGTACCTCCCCAGCAAGGACGATAACGGGAATTATGGCTACTGCACTCAGCAAGTTCGTATACCAGGAGAGGTGCATGGCGCTGCCTTTGACCACATCAAGGCTCTTTTTTATCACAACAGAATGCACCGCAGTTATTGCGGAACTGGCGACACCGAATGCAATGCCAAGCAACGCAATAGGAACAGCATCGAGGAAGATACCGACGAAGAAGCCAAGAGTGACTATTGAGCATGCGACAAGGATACGGAGGGAAGGCCGTGTGTTCAAGAAGACATAGGAAGTCGCAACAGTGAATGGCAGTAACAGTCCACGTGCAACCTGATAGAACGAGGCGTCGACGTATTTGAGAGTGTAATTACTGAAACTGCGAACAAATGAGCAGGCAGGCAAGTATGGCAAAGCAATGAGCCCACCTCAATCCGATGACGTTCAGAGCGACCATAGGCGCAAGTCCCTTAGCGAGTTGTGCATCGATGAACAAAGGTACTTGTATAAGTTTTGCCGCATGTGAAGCGAGGAAAAGGACAACAGCGATCATGAGTTGAGTGAACAGGAAAAACAGTGGAGCTGAAGTCGACTGTAGCACCCATTTATTCCTACAGTACCTCAGCCGGTATCAGTATGAGCATAGAAAATCAGCGTACGCCATGACCATCTGGGAGACGGTCATGAGCGGGCAACAGGGCACACCGAGGTGAGGCATCACATACCGCCAATGCTGCTACGAGATAGAACAACACCGTCCCCGCCTGAGGTTTCTTTAGTTCTCGACAAGCATCATGCACCTCCCACAACATACCACAAGGAGGTGGTTATTTTGCTGCTGCCCGCGGGCGCCATTTTGCGACGACATCGCTAGTGGTGTGTATAGCGCGGAGATAGAGATATTATCTGCGTAATTTGTTGAGCTGTTCAGACCTTGAGACTGGAGTTGGAATGTCTAAGGTCTAGCTCAGGTTCCTGCCTGTTGAGATTGTAGTCGTGTCGAAAGCGCAGCCAGTGGACAGTCTAAGCGAAGTCTATTCGAGTCACGTGATACTGAGCCCCCGCGCGTCGCGTTACATTTGGCGAGCATCCACCATCACTAGCACTGCCGTCTTCGAGGCCGGTTTGTGCGTTCGTACACATCGCTAATTCTTCTGTCTAGTTTGGCCAGGTTAGCTTTTAACCATGTCAGATAATGGCCGAGATTCGGTGCCTCCACTACCCACTATTCGGAGCATTGGCAAGTGCTCGATTTCCCCCCTTTCTGGATCCAGACTCAAACGTTGGATCTATTTAAGAACCGGACAACACAATAAGAATACTGCTGGCGACGGATAATCACATTGGTTACCTAGAGCGAGATCCAATTCGTGGCCAAGATTCTATCAACACGTTCAAGGAGATCCTACAATTGGCAGTCAAGCATGACGTGAGTTCAGCTTCACTTGGGTAGTAACCTGTCCTGTGCGAAACCATTCGTTTGAGAACCTCTATGTTAATCATTGTTGGCGAGAACGCTGACAGGGATTGACTAGGTTGACTTTATTCTCCTTGCTGGTGACCTGTTCCATGAGAACAGACCATCCAGGGATTGCCTCTATCAGGTAATCGCTCTCTTACGCGAGTACACACTAAACGACAAGCCGGTTCAACTCGAACTCATGAGTGATCCCAATGAGGGAAAGGCGGAAGGTTACAAGTACGCCACACAACCAGTCCTTAAAATACTGTCTGACGCTCATGCATGCCTAGTTTCCCAGCAATAAACTACGAGGACCCTAATTTGAACGTTGGGATCCCCGTGTTCTCAATCCACGGCAACCACGATGACCCACAAGGTGCCGGCCCAGTAAGTATCACACTGGGTGATACATCATACCGTTGACAACGCTTTCTAGGAGGGCGCACTGTGTGCTCTTGATGTGCTCTCTGTGTCCGGTCTTTTGAATTACATGGGAAAGTATGATCTTCCCGTCTCAAACGCTGACGCGCAGCAAACCGGCATCGCAATCAGACCGGTTCTCCTCCGTAAGGGCAGCACTCTCCTTGGCTTGTATGGCGTGGGCAACGTCAAGGACCAACGGATGCATTTCGAGCTTCGGAGCAACCGAGTGCGCATGTACATGCCTCGGAACAAGAACGAGTGGTTTAACATGTTGCTCCTTCACCAAAATCGGTACGAGCGCTAACATTGAACTTTGTTGTAAACTCTTCTCATAAACGTCACTCACCTCCGTGCGGCAGTGTGCGACACGGTCCCCAGGAGTCGGTCCCTGAAGGCATGTTCGATGACAGCGTGGATCTCGTTGTGTGGGGTCACGAGCATGACTGTCGGATCGTACCCGAGTCTGTTGCTGGGAAAAACTATTTTATCACACAACCTGGATCGTCGGTCGCCACTTCCCTCGCTGATGGCGAATCGATTGAAAAGTGAGTACGGTATACCATGTGGTGAGGTCCTGCAGATTATTTCCCCTGCAGACACGTTGCGTTGGTGGAGATTCAGGGAAAAGAGTTCCAGCTGAAACCTATACCTTTGCGAACGGTCCGGCCGTTTGTTCTGGAAGACCTTGTCCTCAGTGAGGCCTCCGAGGAGGAGGGGTTTGATGTTAATGATCAGATCGCTGTCTCCAAATTTTTAAAATCTCGAGTGAACCAATTGCGCTTTGATCAAAGACAATTATTCTGACCGAAAGCAAATACAATAGGTGAACGCGCTGATTGAGCAGGCCAATCGACTATGGGACGACCGAAACAAGAGGGCCGCCGAGGATGGAGAGGAGGAGCTACCGCGCATGTTACCACTCGTTCGATTAAAGGTGCTTTCAAACGTTTTTCTCAGCGTGGTCATTGGTCGAACGCACATTTTCTCTAGGTGGACACGACGGGCGTCAGTGAAATGTCCAACCCAATCCGTTTCGGCCAAGAATTCCAAGGTCGGGTCGCAAACCCACGCGACGTCCTCGTCTTTCACCGCGCCAAGAAAACACGGTCTGCTAAAGTTACGATCGACCAACCTGATCTCAGTATCGATGATCCGGAACTCTCCATTTCTGAAAAACTAACCAAAGTCCGGGTGCATACGCTCGTCAAAGAGTACTTGGCAGCACAAGAGCTGCAGCTGCTTGGCGAGTCTGGTATGTCGGATGCGATACAAATGTTTGTCGAAAAGGACGATTCGCATGCGATATCAACGTAGGTCGTCACTTATTCATCTTGGATTGCTTGCGAATTGCCTCAGTCATGTGTCGACTACGTTGAGAGCGCTTATGAAAGGCGTACAAGCGAATGGAGAGTTGGACGAGGCTGACCTGGACGATATGGTGTGTCGTTCAGGTGTATCTTACCCCGTAAACTGCACCACTGAGAGTTTTATAGGTTAACAAGGTGAGGGAGCAGCATGACCAGGGCTACATAGAACAGGCGGGAACAGGGAAGGCTGCGAAATCCAAGGTTGATTTACATTATCCCTTACATCTCTTTTAGCACTAACTAGCATTGTCGATTTGTCAGGGTAAAGGCAAAGCCCGAGCGGAAGACTGGGATGAGGGTGCCTCCGTCGATTCGATGATGATGGACATTGATGCGGCCGGATCGGATTTTGAAGTGCAATCAGACGAAGTGCCGCCTCCGAAAAAGAAGGCGACGACCTCGAAGAAGACGACCGCCGCAAAGAAAGCGCCAGCAAAGAAGGCACCGGCGAAAGGAAGGGGGAAGAAGGTTGTTGCGAGTGAATCGGAGGAAGTGATAGAACTTGACGATGACGAGGACTCGGAGGACGAGCCAGTGCCAGCGCCGACGAAGAAGACGAGCAGGGCTGCGGTGTTGAGGTTATCCACGTTACTTCTCGTTTTGGACGCACTTGACTGATATGAGCCCCAGCCAATCGACTGCCAAGAAGGCGCCAGCGAAGAAGGCGACGACCTCGAGGGCAAAAGCTTCGTCACAACAAGGAACGTTGTCGTTTGCACCTTCTGGGCGGACCTCGACCAGAGCGGCTGCGACGCGTGCAAGGGGCAAGTTGGCGAATACGGTGCGTGACGGCCCAGGATCTCATCTGGGAATGATGTACAGATATCTAACCCCTCGATCGCAGGTGGACAGCGATGAGTAGACATTCGTTTGTGCTTGTCAATAATGCTCGATCGAAGCTGTCAGGATGAGTATCCTTTTACCTTGACTGATGTGAGTGTGGAAGGTGAGCCGAAAGCAATACGCTGTGAGTGTCGTAGACGCAGCACGCTCCCACGAAGGTTTCATCGCTTGCTTGAGGCGGATTGAGGCGGATTTCTGTGTTTCCCGTGACGCACGGAAACTCGTAAGTATCCGCAAAATTCCGACGCCGCACTCCCCTCGAACACCAAGCATAATCGCTCGGACCTGAGTCGGAGGGAGCAGGGCCGCCATCTAACAACCATCATGCGTCATGATGCACCTAGTCTGACGTTACAGCGGAGGGGTTACCAAGGCGCAGCTGATGCGCGCTTACATCACTCCTCCAGCTGTCTGGTGTTGAGTTCAACAGATTCAGGATTGACAGCTGGGCTGCTAGCAACCTTGATCCCATGCATGAAAGTGCTGCTCTTTGCAGGACCGACAATAGGATCCCACGAAAGTCGATGCAATATTGGACTTATACACTCTCAGCATATGCATCGGGAGTTACTGTGCCGTGAGTGGCGATCATTTCGTCAAAAGACAAAAGGAGTGGTGTTGACTCTTGACCAGATAAACCGTAACCTCTAGACAAGCGGTGCTCTGAGCTCCACTGTCAGACTCGGGGATACCTGAGTGGCTCGATGAACGCTTACAGCTGGCATCGTTCATGATCTTGTCAATGTCAGGGTGGAACATGATGCAGATGTGCATACACTGCCGCCAGTGCCTTCACTCCGCTCAACTCATTTCCGCTCCCAGCTTCTCACAGAACAACATCCGGTTTCCGACTTTCCTCCGATCACGCCTCAGCTGCCTCAGTTTTCTCGACGACGGCAGGGTAACTCGAACTTGAGACGCACGTCCGGGTAAATCCTGGGTGACATTGACACGCACTTTTCATGCCATTTGCCGACCTGCCCCACGAGATCATCGCGGTCATTCTCCGGACCGCCCTCAACGCGGCCACCCTCCCGAGTGATATCCTCTGCGTCTGCAGGCTCTTTCGCGATCTGGGGGCGGACTATCTCTACACACACCTCAGGTTCACGTCCGCACATCAGCTCCACCAGTTCACCCTTTCGAAAGCACCCCAACCGGTCATCGCACCACGTTCCTTGGTGGTCGATCTCGCAGGGAAAGTACAACACGACGTCTTTCGCCACCTCTGTGATAGCCTGATGAAATGTCGACGGCTCGAAGGCGTCGGAGAGCGGACATTGCACGGTGAACGCGACGTACGGCTGAAACACGTCCGGCTACGGATGCACTCGTATTCAAGGGACTCCGCAGTCGACGTCCTCGAACAGGGAATGCAAGCGGTTAGGTGAGCTGTCACCGCAACGTGTATCTCCCACCCTGCGAGACCCAAAGCGGTCCGCAGGCACAGGGATATTGTGTCCAAGATGAAGTATTGACGATTGTGTGCCCGTCAAAGTCCAGATACGTTCGAATGGACCGGTCCAGACCCTGATCACCACTTCTCCACCGCTGTGAGTACACCACCACCCCCATCTCGTAGACTTTGTATGGATGTTGATTATCAACGAAATAATGAAACGAAAAGATCGTGCCCCCGGTAGCTGCTTGCCTCTTCAAGCAGTTTTCGTCATGGTGCAACCTCAGGGAAATCACTGTTACGAATATCAGTTTCGCGACAGGTTCTGATCCAGACGGTTCAGAATTCCCACCTTTGATGGGGGACATTCCCAGCTTGCGCTCCCTTTACATCGGCCAGGCTACATTTTTACGTGCACAGGCGGTCGCCGGAATGCTTTGCGAGGGAAGAATGTCAAGACTGGGCGTTGTCCGGCTGGTGGATGCTTATTCAGAGAGTATCTGGGGACCGAGGTTGCGACGATCGGATATAGAGAAAGTTGTCCAGTTGTTGTGTTGCTCGGAAGAGCAAACGGCGGTGATCGCACGGGTCAAAAGGGTCGTAATATGCGAGAAAAAAACAGAGAGGATCATGGGCGGTGATCGGGTTGAAGGGACTCACATCCTAGACTGAATATTAGGTCGGGGTTGTGGCGCAGTGGTGAACAAGATTACACAATAGACGATTGAAACCAAACTTTACAGTTCAACCTCCCGAACGCCATCTCTGTCGACTACTTTGACTGTGTACCTTTCTGGACTGACTACTAATCGCTTCGAAATCTCCTGGATGCAACGTCTGAGCGTAGCCAAACCCTCCTCGAGTGTCGCATCCGGATTGTGGTATCTGAGGATGACATCAGTACGTCACTCCTGAGTCCTGGATACCCCAATTGTGTCGATGGCCCACCTATCCAGCAAACTCAGTGCAAAGTAACTCCCATATCCATGCGCCGCAAATGGCACCTCCACTACTGTTCCCAGGTAGTCTATCCAATAGAGGTTCGGCTTGTGGTCCGCGAGGTCATAACCACCAATGAGCAGGTTGACTGAATAAGGGTTTCTGGACCGTAAAGACTCGGCAAGCGAACGACGGATCCACGAAGCGGCAGCAGATGGGCGGAGGGGGTAGAGATTGCGAATTTGGTACAAGCGAATGTTACGTTCGACATACTCCGCAAACTGAATCGTATCGCCTTAAAAAAAGGACAAAAGTCCACGTGGATCGGTCGTTTGCACGGACGCGATGGTGTACGCATTCGACTGACCTGGTTCTCCAGAATACGCCATGAGCAAGTGTGAGCTCAGCTCTTTGATTTTATCCTGGTCGTTCTTCATTTTGACGATGGATCGGGCAGCAGTCGTGTCCGCTGCGATGATCACATAGCCCTTTCCGGTTAATGCGAAGGAGGTCTCCATGTCGTGGTGATTGTCTGTGAAGCTTCAATGGACGATGCGAGCGTACGCGTCGATGTCAGGGGACGCGCGTCGAAACTGAGGAATGGTTTAATCATTTAATTATTTAAGTAAGTAAGTAATTATTTTCTAACTCTAACTAAACTCTCGATACAAGGAACTTGATTTACCTGTGACGATAGATAAATCGACGCTCAAGAGTCAAGCTTTCAAGACTATAATTGAAGTTGCCTTGCAAACCTCCGCACGCTCCGGGACAACAATATTGTAGGTATCCGAAAACGTCGGGCCTGATGTTCATGGCAGCCTGTTGTGTATCGTTTCCTTGGTTCAACCTCATTCTCAACTTCGTCTCACTTACTCCATGCGAAGTATAGCCTTGCGCCCTTCATGGTAATTGCATGGAAAATGTTGTGCAGGTCTCAATATCATATTGTTTCTCCCTTGCCAGGTATACACCAAAACCAGAAACATGTCCAGGTACCTTCTCCGACCTCTGGTCGGTTTTGTACTGGTACCACAGACGTGGAACCAAAGCTCTGTGGCAATCCTGCGTGACCTTTGACTAGTCAAGACTCACATCGCGACAGCCGTTGCAACTGCCAATCAAATGCTGGCGTCGAAGGAGGCCTTGTTGATGGGACCCGAAAACATCGAACTCCACGTCATGGAATCACCGAAGTCTTCGTCTCAAGCCGGAAGCTGTCGAAGAAAATTCACCACCTGTAGGTTGATAGACCCGGCCCCGGGAGCCCCTGTGACAAGACTAGCTGATATCGGGTGGCACGTCATTTCGTGGACGCCACTTGGTGTACTCTTGCCTGTCATCTCTGCTGCAACCTGCCACGTTTGTGCGTCACTCAGAGTGACCTGAATCCGTAGATTCATAATACACGAATTAGATTCGAAGCCATGAAAGGCAAAGCTGAGGTAGGATCTCCTTCATTGACGTAGTGGAAACGACACTCCTGTTTCGTGATATCGCCAAGGAACCTAACTTATGAAGCGTAGATATACCAGAGTAGTTATCGCGTAACTAGGAGCTGACAGTGGCAGGCCCAAACAAGTTGTGCGTTAGAGAGAAGAAGGTACGCTTCGATAAGCAAAGGCTCACTGAAACAGGAAAAACGTGGGTGGCTTTACTGTAAAAGTCTGAGCTTCTTGTAGTGAGAGGAGCACTCATGTGCCCTTGATGAGAAAAACCCAGACTCATTAAACTCGGTACAAAGATTATACTTCACTCGATAGGTGAATATTAGTCTATTCGTTAGGTTAGGATTCAGAGCTCACGGAAAATCAGCATATAATCAAGTACATACTCCACTCGCGGTGTGGCGATCCCTTCTACCTTCCGCGTCGATCCCGCGCACGTTGTACTGTAGCTATGTTTTACCCTGCTTGCGTGGCGGGGGAGGACACTGGGTTAGCACATGGGCATGTCGACCACGTACCTCACCCATCGCCACGGAACGGGTCAGTCGAGATCCCCGCTCCATGAGTTAACTACCTACGTTTATTCTGGTACGTTCCCGGAATTGTAGACCCAAGACACCGTCCGCGGGTGTGATCTGATTTCTGATAGTCCAAAGTCAAATATAGTGACTCTGCATGTTGGTCGTTTCTGGCAGTATGCGAGGTTCGGCTTTACAATATATCTGGGAATGACAACAAGCCACGTCAGCTCCTCACTTCCCCATAGGCTATGAGGGATCAAACATGTTTTTCATCTCACTTGGGCCGATAAGGCGATCATAAGTCCATCACAACTAAATCAAGCTAAAACTTTTAACAGACAGCTTTGAATGGCACCAGGTACGCACGATCGCTTGAACTGTCTTCAGGCGGTGACTGTTCTCAGAGTCATGAAGGGAGTTTCATCTCCGTGTAGTGTGTGTGCTGTGGGTGTTCTTTTTTGACACGTAAGACTGACAAAGTCACGGTATGAGCGTGAAAAAAAAAAAAGAGGCAAATTCGCGTCATTTGGAGAAGACCCATTGTCGACCAGGGACGTGGATTTTCGAGTGAGGAGCTTCCAAAGTCGCGCGTGAGCCTGATCCGCCTCCAATCGTTAGGGTAATCCATAGATCCCATTTCGTTGGCGGTCAACGTGGGAGACCGGAAACATGAGAATTACGTGTCCTTTGCCCGTCCAACTGTTCCGCCGGATTTTCATGAGGTGCCTTTCACGATGTGGCCACCTTGAGAACATCTCGGCAAATCCCCTCGACCCAAATACAGGAGCTCCACTCCAGACTTGCGGTGCGATTCATCCAGCGGCGTCGTCTAATACGGATCGCAATTGTATCTGTCAAGTGACAAGTTTTCTGATTCTCACCTAGCGGGTTCGCAGACGGCCGTCAGGTCAAGGTCGTAATGGAGCCGACGTGAAGAACCGTGTTGAGTTGGCCAGGGGGTTGTCTTGACTCACCTGCCAGCTTTCCGTCGACATCCTTTGAGCGATGTGTCAGTAAGTATTGGCATTTAATTCGCACTCAGTGACCTTTGAATCAGTTCGACCAATATTTGTGCAGGGACTCCTTTCGCACCTGGATCGATTCGGATCTAGCACGGGAAGGCCAACGCGACTTCCGCATCAAGAAGTTTGGTGGAAGCTCGCACCCTGCTACTCACGATAATTCGCCTTAATTTTAGCCAAGCGGCTCATTCCAGCTCATTTTTCGTTTCTTCTTCTTCCGCTTTGGTTTTTGGATAAATATCAGCACATCCCTTTTGCTCCATCTCGATATTCATTCCTTCCCATTAGACCGCCATGTCTTCGAGGTCCTCTGTCTACGCCAGCGCTGCTTCTCATGCTTACGAGCCATATACCCGCACCCCTTCTTCATCTACCACGTCCGTCATCTATGATGGAACCTCAAAACCTGCACGGAAAGCTTGGGTTGACCCCGCTTCGCTCTCCAACTGCGGGGACGCATCACAAATTCAGGGCAACGTCTCAGCTCATGTCAAGCAACTCATCCTGAACACCTTCATTGCCTACGGTGCTGGCGACGAACAGTGCTTTGGCCACCACGTCGCTAAAGCCGTCAAGTTCGTCGACGTCAGCGCCTATGACAGTAAAGAAAAGCAGGGCCGAATGGAGGCCATTACGACTGCGGAAGTGGTCGTTAACAAAAGTAGGTGTTTACGTATTCACACGACCAAGAGCGCCGTCTAAGAGTGATCCTCCCAGGTATGCTCAATGGGGCAGGGATGCTGCATGGCGGATGCCTCGCATTCTTGATCGACAACTGCTGCAGTACACCGCTTGTCGCCCTAGGCTTGATCCAAAATATCAATGGTGTCGGCGTCACTCAAGCCATGAATGTCCTCTTTCACTCCCCTGCTCCAGCGTGAGTCCATCGTTCCCTCTTGGTGAAACGTGCTTAGCTAACGTCGGTTGATACAGAGGGTCATGTCTCCGAATCATCAGTACCTCTATCGCCATGGGCACTCGCATTATGAGTGCTCGATGTGAGGTAAGTAACCTTCAGGTCCGCACGACGTGTTGGAAAGATGCCGATCATGAATCCAGGTTATCAACAAGGACACTGGCAATGTCGTGGCGTCGGCGTATCTCAACAAAATGCAACCGGCAATCTCAAAACTATAGATATCATGCTGTGCATGGCTTACTCCTCTCACGTACACCCGGAAACGACACTCATTGTATCGAAAGCCCTTCCCTGTAATCCTGCACTTATACCCTACACATTCTGTATTATGCATACTTAGTTCTGGTCATGCAATGATGCCTTTCTATTTTTTTTGGAATATTTCGTCGTGATTCTACATGAGAGCTGAAATAGAGGGTGGCCAAATTCGCCATGTACCCACACCGTGGAGATTGAATGGCTACTTGGATGTTGAACGTTGATGGCCCTTGCAATGCGTCCAGCCAGTTAGTCACTTGGGCAGCAGAGATGAAACGATTGGCTGTTTGACCGGCAACTTTCGATCCCCCGGTTGGTCCGTGTCACATTCAAAGTTTCACTCTTCATGATCGCAAGCGAAAAAAATCAGGCATGTGAGCTCCCCTGACAGGTCGTACGTGTGCGTCCGTGGGTTTGCGACGCGCGATGAGACCCCCTGGAAAGACTCGTTGATCATATAAGTTCCAGTGTGGCAATGAAACGCGTTCACTAGCGCGTCCTTCTAGAAAAGCGAAACATCCCGACGGTGCCATCACCTGATCACACTGGATCTGGAGATGGGGGGTTGAGGTGGGCAACCAAGAATTGCCGCACAAAGTGACGCCGGGACGGGGTGGTTGAAACGCGGCGGGGAATCGCGCGCGCGGAAAAACTTGGTTGCACGACCTGAAATCCTCCGCGGCAAAAAGGGAAAAGTCAAAAATGACAAGAAAAAAAAAGGATGAGAAGGAGAAAAAGAAAGGTGCACCTACCAACCCTGTACATGGTCTCGGGCCCAAGCGTGATGCGCGCCTACGGACTAGTCCTCGTGCCGTCACCGTTCCCGGTTCCTGGGCCCGCATCACCTTAAATGATAATTCAGCGAGTGTGAACGCTCGCGGGGGCTTTTGCTTCCCTACGGTGAGCATGCTAAATCCACCAGGTTTCTCACTAAAAATATGCGCTCGGCAGCTGAATGGACACAACATGAAGATGAGAACATCTGGCAAGATCTCACTCTACCTGTCGCCGCATTGATGATACCGATCAAATGTACGCTGCCCCTTGATTTGCGTTCATAATGGTTTCTCATAAGATAGGACTTTGAACGACCACGAGCCGTTATGAAATGGAAAGTCTCATCGTTCGCAGGAGTCTCACCATGGTAAAACCACGCGAGCTTGTTCCGAAGCCCTGAGCGGCGACCGCCAGTGACACATGGAGACGACAGAGAAAGAAGACGCGGTGACCTGCAAAAATTGCAATTGAGCATCGAAAAGACCACCAAGACGCCCGCCGCCGCCGACACACACACACACACACGCGGAGGGAGAGCCGTTTCAGAACGTGTCGCAGACTGGAACACGCGGTCATGACACTGGTTCTCAGGCCCTACACGGGCCGTTGTTTTTTCCAACTTCACGATGCTGACCGGATACGTATTACGCTCACCGCGGTCAAACTGCGCCGGGAGCAACCTTTGGTGATACAGCTGTATCAGAAATGGCTCGACCGGATATGATCTCGCCAAGACCGCGTAGTGTCGACGATTCGAACACGGTGAGTGCTGCGGCGCATTCGTCTGATCGCACACTAGGATGTATTTCGCTGACAATTCCCATCCGTTGAAGGAGCGTCTTCTTGGCCCCATGGAGACCTCCCACGACTCAGAGGACGCTGTCTAATATTACCCAATGCCAAAATCTCAGGTGACGTCCGTCCGCGATTATCCGCCCGCTGATGAACGGTTCGCGGTTACATTGGAAGACGTGCGTGGGGGACAAAGCACTATTGTAGGTTCGTCCTCGAGGCTGACGGCTATTCGCTTAGCACCGGGCTCAATCCCACCAAGTCACATCGGAGACGTGAGATTTAGGTCGCCCAGGTGAGACGTACAAAGTCCAGTCCCTGACTTTACAATTTCAGAATTCCATCGTTTTGTATTGGGCCGCATTGCATCACCCCCTTTCCACCGCGGCTCCAAAACGCCGCTATTATCGCTCTGTTGCATGCTCCACCTCGGTTCTATATTGGCACGTGTAAAGTAAAGCATGTGTTCCTTCCAGCTGGTTCAAGTATGATATGGGTCATGAACCCGTTTCGAGGGACGTCGTCACGTGTCTTAGTGAGTATATTCTTCGTCCGTCCTTCTCTGTTGACAGGTTTTGTCGATCACCAAGCGGGCCGCATCACTTTCTCCACCTCCTTTGCCAGTCTGCTGACAGGCAGGGATACATGCCGAGTAATGCAGCACATGCCATCGCGATGTTGAAACCCCATCACAGTCCGAAGAGCATTCTTGCTTGAAGATCGATCAAAAGCCAATAGGCAAAGGCAATAGTATGCACTGTCGTTCAGTTGACCAGCCAGAGTATGTAACACATCTAGCTTGCCTGAAATTGATGATTGCACCCAAGGTCTACGTTTAGTTAGTCATTGCCGATAACTGGGTAGTATGCACTTGTTTTCCTCGCACGCGTAATATGAGGTGACCGCTCCGCGCGCGCAGTCGCCTTACACTTGTACGATCGCAATATCTAAGAGGCAAAACAGAAGCACAAGAAGTGAAACGCATCCTATTACATGGTCAGCTTTAGCCCGGTGCACAGTCTGCATTCCTGGATCACCGTTGAACATATATCCCCATGTCTCCCGAAGATCCATAAAAAGTCCGCTTTAAAACAACCGTTAAACGTAGAGAATCAATGGAAGGGCATGTAAACCTTAAAAGAAACGCGAGTATGCTGGAAAGCAAGATGGCAGCATTCGCGGACACACCCGCGCGCTTTGCATTCTTCTCCCCGAGGAGATGAACGGAAGTGGCGATTCCCAGTGCATAAGACGCTTGAAAGCTACAAGAGGATCCATGGATTGCGTTGCCAACGGAACAAGTCCGAGGCTGGAGGCCTTGCCGTAATCACAGATTCGCGCGCTGTCGAAATCTAAGCACTCACAAGTTTCCTGAGAGTGCGAGGTAGAAACGTTACGTATGTCCTACAAGCTCCGAGGACATCGTTCCGCCGCGAATTGGGCTAGGTTTAGAGCCAAGCGGATCGATGGTGACAAGGTACTTACAATTATTAGGCAGTGGGCACGCACTGGCACCGACGCTACCCACGCTCCTTCTCGCTAGCAAACCTAGAAAAGTCAACATTCAACGATCCCGTCGAAATGGGATACCAGGCGGTTCTTTCCACCAAGTGAACGCCGTAAACGATAGATGCGATGGAAATTAGATTGAGGCTACGAGATAGAAGTTGCAACCGCCGGAACTCCAATAAAACCGAGGCGAATGACTCACTTAGGTTGGGCCCATACTACTAGAGGTTCGGAACGGCCACAGGCTGGCAAGTCGCTCACCAAGCATAATCCAAGAGGACGTTGATGGGTGCGACAAAGACGTTGACATTACCAGTTCATCACAGTCACCCAGATGGTCATGGTGTATCACTACCGATGCCGGCACAGGTACTCTCGTGGTCAAGTTTCTATCAACACGTTCAAGGAGATCCTGCAATCGGCTGTCAAGCACGGTGACGTAAGTTCAGCTTCGCCTGGGCGCTTGTTTTCGCTGCTCCGAGTCGCTACGTGTACGAAACCATTCCCTTCAGAACTTCCATGTCGATCATTGTTGGCGAGAGCGCTGGCAGGATTCAACTACCTTGACTTTATTCTCCTTGTTGGCGACCTTTTCCATGAGGGCAGACTATCCAGATTGCCTCTGTCAGGTAATCGCTCTCCTACGCGCGAGTACACTCTGAACGACAAACCGGTTCAGAACTCATGAGCGACCCCCAATGAGGGAAAAGGCGGAAGGTTACAAGTATGCCACACAACCAATCCTTATAATATTGTTATGCTCATGCATGCCTACTTTCCCAGCAATAAACTACGAGGACCCTAATTTGAACGTTGGGATCCCTGTGTTCTCAATCCACGGCAATCATGACGACCCACAAGGTGCCGGCCCGGCAAGTATCACACCGGGTGATACTCCATGCCGTTGACGATGCTTTCTAGGAGGCGCACTGTGTGCTCTTGAGATCCGCTCTGTGTCTGGTCTTTGAATTGCATGGGAAAGTATGATCTTCCCGTCTCAAACGCTGGCGCGCAGCAGACCGGTTCTCCTCCGTAAGGGTAACACTTTCCTTGGCCTGTATGGCGTGGGTAACGTCAAGGACCAACGGATGCATTTCTAGCCTCGGAGCAACCGAGTGCGCATGTACATGCCTCGAAACAAGAACGAATGGCTCAATGTATTGCTCCTTCACCATAATTGGTACGACGAGCGTTAACATTGAACTTTGTTGTAAACTCTTCTCATAAACGTCATTTACCTCCGCGCGGCAGTGTGCGACATGGTCCGACTCGGTCCCTGAGGGCATGTTCCATGACAGCGTGGATCTCGTCGTGTGGTGTCACAAGCACGACTGTCGGATCGTACCCGTTGCTGGGAAAAACTATTTTGTCACACAACTTGCATCGTCGGTCGTCAATTCCCTTGCCGATGGCGAATCGATTGAAAAGCGAGTATATGGTGCACCATATGGTGATGGCGCTCAGACTCCAGGCTGTGGATTATTTCTCTTGCAGACACGTTCAAGTTACATTAGTGGGGATTCACGGAAATGAGTTCAAACCTCTGCGAATGGTCCGGCTGTTTGTACTGGACGACCTTGTCCTCAGCGAGACCTCCGAGGAGGGGTTTTATGTCAATGATCAGATCGCTGTCTCTAAATTTTTGAAATCTCGAGTGAACCAATTGCGCTTTGATCAAAGACAATTGTTCTGATCGAAAGCAAATACAGTAGGTGAATGCGCTGATTGAGCAGGCTAATTGACTATGGGACGACCGAAACAAGAGGGCCGCCGAGGATGGAGAGGAGGAGCCACCACGCATGTTACCACTCGTTCGATTAAAGGTACTTTCAAACGCTTTACACAGCGTGGTCATTCCATTTTCTCTAGGTGGACACGACGGGCGTCAGTGAAATGTCCAACCCCATCCATTTTGGCCAAGAGTTCCAAGGTCGGGTCGCAAACCCACGCGACGTCCTCGTCTTTCACCGCGCCAAGGAAACAACACGGTCGTTACAGTTACGATCGACCGAACCGAGCTCAGTGTCGACGACCTGGAGCTCTCTTATTTCTGAAAAGCTAACGAAAGTCTGGGTGCATACACTCGTCAAAGTGTGCTCGGCAAGGCTGGTATGTCAGATGCGATACAAATATCTTTCAAAAGGATGATCCATGCTGGCATGCGATATCAAAGTGGGTCGTCGCTTATTCGTCTTGGATTATACACGAATTGTTATTGTTTCAGTCACGTGTCAACTACGTTGAGAGCACTGATGAAAGTTGGACAAGGTGGATCTACATTGTCCCTTACATCTCTTCTAATACTAACTACATTGTCCATTCATCAGGGTAAAGGCAAAGCCCGAGGGGAAAACGCGGATGAGGGTGCCTCCGTCGATGATGATGGACATTGATACGGCCGGACTGGATTTTGAAGTGCAATCAGACGAAGTGCCACCTCCGAAAAAGAAGGCGACGACCTCGAGGAAGACGACCGCCGCAAAGAAAGCGCCGGCAAAGAAGGCACCGGCGAAAGGAAGTGGAAAGAAGGTTGTTGCGAGCGAATCGGGAGAAGTCATAGACCTTGACGATGATGAGGACTCGGTGGACTTGCGCCTGCCAACGCCGACGAAGGAGACGAGCAGGGCTGCGGTGTTGAGGTTATCCGCGTTACTTCTCGTTTTGAAGACACTCGACTGATATGGACCCCAGCCAATCGACTGCAAAAAAGCCAGCAGCGAAGAAGGCGACGACCTCGAGAGCAAAAGTTCGTCATAACAAGCAACGTTGTCGTTCGAACTTCCCACCTTCTGGGCAGAGCTTGACCAGAGCGGCTGAGACGCGTGCAGGGGGGAAGTTGGCGAGTACAGTGCGTGACTGTCCGGGATCTCATCTGGGAATGATGCACAGATGTCTGACCCCTCGATCGCAAGTGGACAGCGATGAGAGTAGACATACGTCTGTGCTTGTCTACAATGCTCAGTCGGAGCTGTCGGGATATGTATCCTTTTACCTTGACTGATGTGAGTGCCATAGACACAGCACGCTCCAACCGGGTGAACCGTAATTTCTAGACAAGCGCCCTGGGCTCCGCTGTCAGACTCAGGGGATGCCTGAGTGCCTCGATGAACGCTTACAGCTGGTACCGTTCATGGTCTTGTGAGTGGAACATGATGTGCGTACAGTGGCTTCACTTCACTCGGCTCATTTCCGCCTCCAGTTCTCACAAAAGAACATCCTGTTCCCGATTTTCCTCCGATCATGCCTCAGCTGACCTTTTCTCGACGACGGCGGGGAAACTCGAACTTGAGATACAAGTTCGTGTAAGCCTGGCGGATGTTGACACGCATTCTCCATGTCACTTTCTGACCTGAGTATGTACGGGTTTCCGGGGAATGGCATCGTTGGGTGAGTGGATCCCTCCCTCTTCATCGTCTGGGTCTAGGTCGGGTACGGGCTCGGGCTCGGGCTCTGGGATAGGTTCGTCAAGATAACGCAGGACAATGCCCTCGCTCAAATACTCGAGAGACTCCACGCCCACGGGCCACGACTTGCGCGTCCCCTTTTCCGTGCTCTCGCCAAACGGGAGGTTCCTCGTCACCGGCGCTGGAGACAAGAACCTCGATTTTGGGCAGATTTGGGATTCGAGGGATGTCAAGCGGAAGAAAATGACGGTGGGGAAGGAGGTTGGGGATACGAGATGGATTTTGGGGATTCGGTGAGCTGGGAGGGTTCTTTCTTGTTATTCGAGTTGACTAGACTCTAGCGTATTGTGTTCGCAGAAAGCGGACGACCTCGTAAACTTTGATGTCACCCATCAAACAATATCTCCTTTTCAATGCCAGTGGAACTAAGTTCACTGTTAACTTGGTCATTGTCCTGAACACCGCAGTAACCTGTTGGACTCGATTGGTCCGAACACTCGCAGTGCCCCCGAACGATGACGACAGACGGCCCGGGACAAGTACGAAGGGACCTACATGTCCGTCATACCAACAAGGAATCTTTTATTGATACACCTGCCTAGTGTTCGTCCTCCAAGAGAAGGATTGTAGATAGAATATAATGATTCATTGGCAGCAAAAATTCAACTACGTACAGGAGGAAAAAGTGTTTTTCTCTGAGAGTCGAACGTACTATGTACTGATTTCGGCTAGGAACGCTGACGGTGTGCATGAGAGTTCCGGACCAAGCGCAGGAAATTCTCCTCGAAAAACTGTCCCTTCTCCTTTGCAAGATCAAGGGGTGTCTGTCCACCCACGTTTCGTGCTGTGGGATCAGCCCCACAATCGAGCAGAATCTCGACAAGCTTCCACGACTGCAGTAGCACGAGATTGTCATCCTCATCAGGAGTGAAGTTGCTCGTTAGGACGAGATGCAAGGGGGTATCTCCATTCGACGCAGCAACATTGACACTTGCTCCTTCACGAATTAGGAAACGGGTCAAAGGCACGGCGTACTCCGCGCGCAAGCCATTGCCGTCAAGTAGTACTGCAGCTAGGAGGACATCGGAGGGGAGCGGCACATTTTGCGATAGGAAGAACTTGAGAGCATCAATGTTTCCCTTTCTCGCCGCAACATGGATGACTGTTTCACCAGCTGAATCTTTCATTGAAGGATCCCAGCCAGCATCGTGATAGATTAGAATTCTAGCAAGCTCCACGGCATCGTTTTTCGGATGATAACGGTCGAGTGTACGATGCATTAGTTCCGCAATGTCATCAACTGCAACACTGCGTAAATCAAGGCCTTTTCCGAGGAGGAACCGTAATGTGGAAGTTGATGTCGAATGGAGCAAAATATCATCAGGCAGCGGAACACCTCGTGAAAGGAGATATTCCAAGACGGTACAGAATCCAGCCCCCGCCGCATTATGCAGTGGTGTCTCCCCGGCTAAATTCCGAGCGCGAGGATCGCATCCAGCATCAATCAGGATTTTAACAATCTCCAGACGATCTTCTTCTTCACCCCAGTTTAGGACCAGGTGTAGTGGTGTATCTCCATTCGTCGTGACAACAGAGATGCTGGCGCCCTCTTGGACAAGGTAATGAATGACCCGCGCGTCTACAGAGTAACCAGTTGATGCAGCGAGTAGTATATCAGGAGGGAGTGTTATGTTCAGTGAAAGAAGATACTCGATGACGGAGATGAATCCACTTTGTGCGGCGACATGGAGAGGTGTTTCTTGTAGAGAATTGGGTACACACGGCATGCACCCAGCATGAACCAGATGTTTAGTCAGCCCCAAAGCATCTTCTTCCGGACAAAGCTTCGCAGCGAGATGCAGCAAGGTATCACCATTTTTCGCGACAGTGTGTATGTCACCACCTTTATCCAAGAGAAAAGGAATGGTTAAGTGAAGTGTACGGGGAATCCATTCAAGCAGAGTGACCAATACGTCTGAAGGGACCGATATGCCAAGTGAGAGCAGGTACTCCATGACCGATATGTATCCCCGCTTTGCTGCAATATGAAATGGCGTTTCACCAGCTTGGTTACATGCACGGGGATCGCATATGCCGAGTGAGAGCAGGTACTCCATGACCGATATGTATCCCTGCTCTGCTGCAAGATGAAATGGCGTTTCATCAGCTAGGTTGCAGGCACGGGGGTCGCATCCAGCGCTGACGAGGGCTTCGGTTATTTTCAAACAATCTGATTCCAGGACAGTCTTCATGGTGAGGTGAAGTGGAGTATTTCCATCAGGGCAAGTACCATTTACACCTGCTCCCTTGCTGATCAGGAATTTGATCATTGGGAACAGCTCCAGGGGATCATCCTCTAAGACAGCGAGGAGGTTGTCAGGAGACAATGGCAAACACAGTCCCCCATGCAGATACTGGATGGCTGAAAGATTGCCATTTTGTGCCGCAAGATCTAAGGGCGTTTTGCCGTCTGCGTTGGGTAAACAAGAATTGCACCCAGCACTGATAAGAATTTTAACACAAGCCAGACATTCTTCCGAGTTGGCCCACGCAGAATCCAGAACCCGATGAAGCGGAGTGTCCCCATTTGCTGCGATAGCGTGCACATCAGCCCCTTTGCTCGTCAGAAGCTCAATCATGGATCGTTTGTGTGATTTGGATGCAGCAAGCAAGATGTCGGGTGGTAGTTGTTCATGTAGCGGAAGCAAGTATTCGGCGATAGAAGTATATCCATTCCTGACAGCAAGGTGGAGTGGTGTTTCGCCAGATAAAATGCATGTAGATGGGTGGCATCCTGCATCAATGAGGACTTGAATATTTTCTGAACGTTCGTCTTCCAAGACTAAGGGGAAGGCGAGGGCGACATGGAGAGCAGTATCCTCGGTGGATGAAACCGCATGTACGTCACTCCCCCTGCTGAGACAGAGATGTATCATTTCAGTATTGGACGCCGAACTGCGCGATGCATCGAGGATGATGTCGGGGGGTAACAGTATGTTTCGTGAAAGCATGTGTTCGACAGTCGAAACATGGCCTGCAGATACGGCATGGCGAAGGGATGTCTCGTTGAATCGAGTGGACGGATCGCAGCCGAGCTGAACGAGTCTTCGTTCAATTGTAACAACATCTTGTTCTGAAAGCTGGGGGTAACGATATCGTGTGAGGTCCAATGCACGTAGAAGTAGTCCTTGATCCTGAGCGTCGGCTGCCCATTCCGTGAATTCATCGGTTTGCAACAGTCTCGACACGACAGTGGGAGCGGTAATATCGCAGGAGGCCGCTTCCAGCGCAGCGACAAATAATTCGTGAGGCACAGGGCTTCCTTCCGCTAGGAACAGATTGACCATCTCATAGTGCCAATTGTTGACAGCAACCTCGAGTGGCAAGAATTGACCCGGGCGACGGACATCCCATCCACGACGATTCAGCTTGACACCTCTCGCCAACATGGTCCTGG
>JBBPRH010000331.1:0-25401 GCA_038092915.1 Boletus pseudopeckii
CCAGACGCTTGTGGGGGTTGTTGAGCACATTGGAGATGGCTGGGGAAGGTGAGGTGAGGGAGGGAGGGGAGGGAGAGGACATACCGTTGAAGCCTTGGGTGGTGCTAGACCAGTGGTGCGGGAGGGGAGAAGCGGCGCTGGGGAGGTGAACGCGGGGGGGTGCGGCAAAGGCGTCCTGAGCGCGACCGTCTGTAGTCGTCTCTGAGATGCTCGCTGGGCCTCTTTTGCTGGCCGGATCCCAGGTGAACCTGAATGGGCGCGTCGCTGTGGGGGGCAGGTCTGGGAGAGGACCGAGCGGTGAGCCAGGTGGAGACGACTCTGATGGTGCAGACATGGCAAAGTCCAACCAGTGCTACTGGTATTGACACTACATTAGTACTGCCATTACTACACTACTACTATCACTACTACCACTACTACCACTACTACCACTACTACCACTACTACCACTACTACCACTACCACTACCACTAGCTTGATGGACCTCCCCGCATTCTTTTCGCGCTTCCCGCTCCACACATACGCGCCCATCCCAGTCCCCCCCCGCTTTCCCCTCGTCCAGCCCACCCTCTGGATAGCACCCCCGCGTGACACCGTCGCCCTCCTCAGCACCGACGTCGAGTGTCTCAAGTGGCAGGCATATCTCGCCCTCCGCGGTATCGACCACATCGCAGTCCGCTGGGACATATCCCCCGAAGGCGCTCTCGACGCCCGTCTCCCCGTCCTCCATCTCCCAGACCCCTCCCCACGCCTCCTCTCCCCGCGCTCCATCCTCGACTGGGCCGACGCACATCTCGGCCACCCCCCTGACCCCCTCGAGGGCTACCGAGATCAATTCGCCAAAGACGAGAGCCATGCCTGGGTCGCCCTCCTCGAAGGCGTCGTACACGCTGCCCTGGTGCGTCCCCCATTACCCCCCTCCATCGTCACTCATCACCCTCCTTCCTAGTTCCTCTCGCACCCCGACCCCCACGTCTTCTCCACACTCTTCCGGTCCGACCCGAGGAAAATGTGCGCCATAGATGCCGTCCTCAGTCCTCCTCCTCCCCCCTCAACTGGCTTTACCTCTCCCTTTCCTCCCTTTGGTGCCAACATCGATCCTTCTGTCATCCACGCACGCTATGCTGAAGCCATCGCCGCCCTCTCAGACCGCCTTGCCACCAACAAATGGTTCCTCGGCTCAATGTAGGTTGCATTCTTATCCACCCCCACCACCTGACACCTCTCCCAGAAATCCCACTGCGCTCGATGCCCTCCTCTTTGCTTACCTCCACACACTCCTCCACAGCAAAGAATCCATCCGCATTCAAGTCACTCGCCGTCCCAATCTTGTCGCTTGGGAACGTTCTCTCAGAACCCATGTACAAACTGCTTTTTGTCTTCCTCCTACTACTTCCTAGCACTTTGGTATATTCTGGTATACGTGCATGATACAGACACATCCACCGATCGATCTTTGTCCCACTGCACGATTCCATCATCAATCCAGGTGGTTGTCTATCTTGCCAGTCCCATTACCGTTCAGAACGCCGCGTTCTTTCGACTTGACATGGACAGACTTGCCCGCGAATCGCTTCCGAAGCGCTCCAATCATTTTCGTAAACCTGTACCATGCACGTTCAATAATAACCCGTAACCAACATGTCAATACACACCAGAACCAGTTGAGACCCTGGAGCATCAAGTTGGCTACTCCGTAGACCATGATGTAAAACAGAGGAAGTTTGGTGTAAACACCATTCAATGTAATGAAAAAGTCATACGACTATGTGCCACTCAGTATCCATTTACCGGTTTAAAGCAAGGCACCTTACCATCTTTCCACCCCAAACGAGCCGGAAACAGAAAAATGTGCTCAACAAAGCAATCCCATTCACCAACTGCAATTGTGATCCAGTCTTGCCCGTCTTGTCCAAAAACCTGCTCCGAAATGCCATGACTGTTCACACATTTCGACGTGCACAGAACACACCAATTTATATTGAGAAAGATCGTGCTCCTACAGTCGTGTCAGTACACCAACGTGTCATGTCGTGCAAGAGACTACGTACACTTCCCAGAGCAGAAAACGCACAACATAATAGTGCACAAACGGCCGCTGTAGACATCATCAGAGACAATACACGAGCAATAGAGGCATTACTTGCAGTCCCAAGCACGAAAATGGTGAGACAAGCTACGCCTGGAAAATGCGTCAGCCAGACACAGGACCAAGGAATGCACCAGACAACTTGCCGTGAACCACAAACCCAACCTCGGAAAAGTGAACGGTGGCCTCGAATGCGTCCCAGATGAAATATCTGATGAGAGGGTGCCATGAGACGCAGAGACATTCGCTGTGAGAGAGCACTCACCCAACGGCGATCGCCAACAAGAAACTAGCATCCGGGTAGGTCCCGAAGGCGCGGTCTTCGTCCAGACTTTTGGCTTGGAGGCACCGTGAAGCAAGCAAGACGGCGACGAGCGCGTGAACGAGTGAAACAACATGCACGTCCCTGTGAACAGGTCAGGAGACGGAGATGAGGGCCGGATGCACATGGTGATACCAATTTCTACGTGTCCTCTTGTCGGCCTTGCCATATGACACTGGAAAGACCGCCCTACTGATAGCAGGCGAGAGACTGACTTGCAGGGCGGTGAAAAAGAGCCACGCGATGACGACGATGTCAGCAAACTCTGGGAGAGCGCTGAGGCCGCATTTTGCAGCCAGAGGGCGGACAGCGTCGCGTACGTACTGTCGAAGCTCGGGGATCATGATGGGCAGAGTGCAAGGGAAGGACGGAAGACAAGACCAGGCGTGCTCCACATTACCTCATGCAACACAATTCAAGGCGTATATAAGGTCCGGACTTGGAACCGTACGGTGGTTGTTCTAATCATATACATTGCAGAGATGCGCACAAGCTTGCCCGTCGACGATAAAGACAAATAAAGGTAGAGTATGCAAGCGATGATTGCCTTAAACCAAGAATGACGCAGAGACGAACAAACGAAAAGATGAAAGAAGAGCAGCGAGAGAAAAGGAAGGAAAAAAGAGATTCTGTGTGGGAGACGACTGAGGGTGCTGGAAGCACAGTACATGCAGCAAACCAGAAACATCGTCCAGTATTTTGGAGGTTGAGGTAGATGGAGGGTGTATGGTAGAGTGATAACGAACGTGAAAGTTTCGATGTAAAGATGTTCAAAGATGAATGCACAGCGTGCGTCTGGGGTAAGGGAGCAGCCCCGGAATGGAGAGGGAGGGGTATGACGGAGCGGCGAGGGTATAGGAGAACAACACATCACATCACGATGCAATTGCAGCCCGTTTGTGGTGGTGCATATGGATCCTCGCCCTTCCCGACAGGACCCCAGACAGACGGAACCTTTTGGGGGAGATGAGACGATACGTGGAGGGGAGGTGGGCAGCACGACGTACCAGATGGTCTTTTGTCGTTTTGCAGTAGCGAATCAAGCTGTATGGCGTATGGTGAGCAAGGAGGAAGAAAAGGGTAGGGAAAGAGACGTACCTTGAACTGGCCTCACTGACTCTCATGCGCGGTCGTGCCAGGTCCTCACGGAGACGCTGGTTGTGCTCTGTGAGACGGCGGAGCTTGAGCTCGGACATGGACTGTTTATGGGGACGAGCGTTCATTATGTGCGTGCGCAGAAAGGAGAGGACAACGACAAGGGCGATGAGGACGACGAGGACGAGGTGGAGGTGGCCGAGTGCGAGCAGACTGGTGTACCATGGGAATATCACAGTCGGAGTTTTAATCACCCCTGTCTCATCATCACAACCACGTCCGTGGCGACGACACAACGACGACCATGTCTGACGACGATCACGACTGGGACTGGGACGAGCATACTTCTTGGATCGCCCTCCTCGACGAGTAACCCCGCTTTTTTCATATCCACGTACCGCTAACAGCCCACCACCGCAGCGAAGACGACCTCACCCCCGTCGACAGGACCAGTCTCGTCGACCGTCTCGGACCCGCATTCGCCGCCCACAATCGCCAGGGAAAGGAGTATATCAAGCACGCATTTATTCCCGTCTTACAGCACACCAAGCAACTCCACGACGCCATCCACAACGACATCTTCCCGAGGCGTACCCATGGCCTCGCCCTTTTCAACGATGCCACTCTCCGCTTCGAAAGCGCAGCCCGCCGCGACATGAACGCCGCCCAGACCGTCTATGACGACACAAAGGCGTGTTTACCGCGTCCTTCGCTCGCTCTCTTGACCTTGCCTTTACCCACAGCGTTCTCTTGACATTCTGTTCTCCAACCTCGACGACCTCTTCCGCCAAAGCGACCTGCTCTTCCAGACGTTCAAGACGAGCATGCATGAACACGGTACACCGTGATTATCCTTGACCAGGCCCCTATCTAACACCACTGTGTCCCAGTCCAACGTCTTCGCCGCTGTACCGACCAAATGCCAGTCGACGCCGAGCGACTGATAGCCAGTCTGGACAAGAAGGCGAAGCATCTCGGTGCCGAAGACCATGCAAAGGCCAAGGAAAACCTCCTTCGCGGTATCCTTGAAAAGTATTAACCACAGACGCTCTCTGTTCTATCATCGTACAATTTGTTGCACTGTAGACTTAGCTGTAACACGCAATGTTATATGAGCCGTCTCGCTCGCCGTGTTCAGTTGGTCGAATTGAATGAATGTCGACGTGTGGAAAGGGTCCGTCAGGGCTGGTGTAGTCCGACTTGGAAATCCAGTCGTGCACGGCTTGTTTCGGTGCCACCACCGTCATCGCTCATCTGACATACCCCTCATCCAATACCACTTCGTTTGCTATCTTTTCTACACTAGTGTCGCCCTGACACTGTTCAGTGTCAAGTCAGTCGCTGAAAAAATCCAGTGCATGCTCTCTGACACATATTTCAGAGTTCCTCTATTTCCCATCCCCCTTCGAGTCAACATGAGCAGTCGAGGCGGCAGACAGTCCATGTCCGAGCTGCGATATCGTCGTCTTTTGGAGCATAACCAGCGCCTACGCGAAGATTTGGCGAGGCCGCGAATCCGCGTAAGTGAAGCAAGTGCAAGGTCCGTAATGGCAGCTATCTCCAGACACCCCATCCTCACACATCCGCATCTACAGTTTAATTAGACATTGTAAAACCACCGAAGACCACCTCGTCCGTACCACCTTCATTTTCGCTCTCAAACTTGATAGTCTCTCACCCTGTGTCAGGTTCCATCTGTATGGGGCCCAGTCCAGAAAGCTGAGGATCCTTATGCACCCCAAGGCTCGGGTAGGCCCCACTGCTGTAGCATACAATAATTTCCTTTGAGCGAGCTCGACCTCTATGACTTCGTACGTCGACACACAATCGCGGACATCCCTTCGGGTGATGATTCCTATACCATTGGTCTGTACTACATCCACCGCGTTTTCGGATAGTCGTTGCGCTGTGTTGTGTTACCCATCAAGCTAGATTCGATGCTTGATTGTTTTACGATACCGAGCCGTCTGGGAGACGTACGTGTCTGCGTGTTAGAGGGTACTCGGCGGCAAGATCTGAAGAACGAGGCCCCTCTACAGTTGTTGCAAGAATTTCCTGACATCTCCCTCACTGAGCGCACCAATGAAATGGTTGACCGGTTTTCCGCCTTTGAAGGCCATTACCGTCGGTAGTGACCGTACCTGTAAGCCTTGTTCGATCGTGAAGCATGAACAGCAAAGCGGGAGACTGACTCGATACTTCTGGGCGAGCTCAAATTCCTTGTCTGTGTCAACGGTGACCAAATCAAGAGAACATCCGCTCCCAGTCTTGATATCAGGGTCTTCAGTAAGCTTCTCCAATATGGGCGAGATCATCTTGCATGGTCCGCACCAGCTGAGCGCCAGATACAGTCAGAACCCGCAACACGAGAGCATGCAGTTACGAACTCGGCATAGAAATCGACCAAGACGACTTTGTCACTTGCATGCTCGTTCAGTGCGACTTCGTTAAAGGTCTAGGGCAATGGACATTGGATTGGGACGCTGTTTTCATTACCCGAACACATTAAGTACCCATACCTTCTGACTAGCATCCAGATATTGCTCGCGACACCGTTGTGATGAATGTAATGCACGTATATTCCACGACCTTGCTTTGCTGGCAAGGTCGGCGCGTCGTTGAGCCAAGGCGAGGGTCTTTCGGACGTGGAAGAGCATGACTGAGCCGAAGAAGCAGTTACGAGTTGACCTGGTGTCCACATCACACTTGGTGACCTGTTCTTTTCATGCATGTCCATGTCGGCTCTGCCTACTACGAAGGTGACTCCCGGGGCGACAAATGCATTTATTGTTGCTCCCATTCTCCTACTAGACGTGCAGGTCACGAACCGGGCTTGTGAAGAAACCCGCACGGCCGCACTGAATGCGTGACATTGTTGTCAAGGAGCAGCTTGGCATGAGGGTTATACATGCCTCCCGAACTGAACTGATTCAGAGAAACTAAATCTCCACGAATGAGCTCTTATGTAGTCGGCGAGGAAACAGGATGCCCGGACAAAAAGGCGAACCTGGGATTTAATGTCCCACCATCCTCTTTGTTCACCGAGCAGAGTGAGTACTGTATCTTCTGAGCCTGAGTCATTTCCCCTGCCCCTTTCAGCAACTCACTGGTTCCACAGTGCCATTTTCGCCTTGGCTTGCGCGGTCCTGATCCACGGACAAGATACTCATCTATTCTCCTTCATAGCATCACTGAGCAGGACCAGTTTGGTATGAATGGAACTACTGGCGATATTATCTTTGAGCCGTGGGTCAACAGCAAACCATGTGCGCGCCACAATATCATAGATCGTTATACTAACTCGAAGCGTCTTGGTTAGACTGTCTATGCGACTAACTCGCTTTCCAGCCATTGCCAAAAGGGGGTGGTCTTGCCTATGAAAAAGCGCCAAGGATCAGCAGGGAATTCCATGCAAGCTATGTTCGCTGGCCTTGATCAGACCCTCCTCTACGCCACAGCAAGCTACAGAAGCAAGCAACTCGACCCGCAGGCACTGTGTCCATGCCTCTGACAAATCTATCATTAATTATGACATCGACCTTGAAAAGCAATTGTGCAATCGGTTTAAGCAGCAGCATCGCCAAGCTGGTCGGGACCTTCGTGGTTTGAAAACGAGTGGGGAGAGTAGGGTCCAGTGAGGCGCAGCTCGCTATGCAGAGTCAGGGGTTTTGCTCGTTATGGTGTTGCAGTATTTGCATCCTTTTTCTTAACCGGTACCTGGTTATACTAGTACGGCCACTATGTCAGTTAGCTCGTTGCTGCCTCCAGCAAAGAGACGAAAGACAAAAAGCAACGAAAATGCCATCAAGGACCTCGAGCTCCAAATCATAGCTGCTGTGGCCAACAATGCATCCTTGAACTGTCTTTCGGATCTCCTGGATATTGCTCAAAATGTATCAGACGCGAAGGACACGTCAAAGACAGTTTACAGTCTGTATCGCGTGTTCGTTGTTATTGTATCCAGTAACAAGCTTGCGCTCGGGGGAGGCGATGCCGCAAAGGTTGTGCGGAAGTGGGTATGGGAGCGGCTTGATGCCTATGTCAACCTCCTCCTTGGCTTACTGCAGGACGAAGAAGCTACGTTAAGGGTACGCTAATAATATCATCATATCCTATCCTGCTCTCACATTCTCTCAGACATCCGCTCTGGATATCCTCTTCTCCTTGCTAAAGCATCTCTCGACTTCACTAACCAAGTCGAGTCCCGACAACCAACCACACTTCCACTTCTCGCATTTCAAACATATCGCGCAAGCACTTCTCCTCTGTCCTCCCTCTACCCGTCATGGATCAACCGCGTCCTTCGCTGGCAAGACAGCCCCAGATGTACGAGAGCACTTTGTGGGCACCTGGTTCACCGTTCATGATGACATCCGGTGGTGTTTCCTCCGGGAGGCGACGTATGCACCCAGGCTCGTGATTCGAAATATCTTTGTGATTCATAATCCTTTGCTAGCTTCGTACTTTCAAAATACTCGTCCACTGACCATCCCAATCTACTCGGAAATCTGTTGTCCATCATGGAGAAATTGACCACCTTTCCAACCGATCCTTTGGAGCTGAATGCGTGGTGGGTAGAAGAGCTTGGAAAGAAGCCTCCGAAACCCAAGAACGGCAAAGCGGATGAGGTCGATGGAGAAGACGAGGAGCTACGTGATGTGGGGGACGAAGATGAGCAAAATAATTGGAAAAAGTTTTTCGACGAAGAACCGAATGCCAAACACATAAAAAAGGTCGTGGGTGTGCAAGGCAGGCCTCACCAGTTGACCTTCCACCAATCACTCCACTCGCTGCAAGCTCACCGCGCTATGTTCACGCGAACATGGCTCACCTTTCTGCCTCATCTTTCGTCTATATCGACTAACGCCAACCGCGTATATACGACACGAGCTCTAAATATTATGCATAGGGGTGTGCTTCCACACCTGACTAGGCCGATCCTGGTAATGGACTGGATAAGCGCATGCGTTGACTTTGGTAAGTAGTGTCACTCATCGAGAGCTGCATGTTCATATTTCAGCAGGGGGGAATGTGGGCCTTCTGGCGCTCAACGCCCTGTTCACCTTGATCAAAGATTATAACTTGGGAGTAGTTACTTGTCGTCTCCAACATTTATTTGACCTGTCGTCTTCAGAGATTACCCTTCGTTCTATACCCGACTTTACGCTTTCCTTGATAGAGACGTTCTTCATTTCAAACACCGCGCAAGGTTCTTCCGATTAACTGAGCTTTTTTTGAGCTCAACGTGAGTTTTGCTACCACTTCCTGTATCCATGAATAATACTGACTTGGTATCCAGTCATTTACCGGCCTCACTTCTTGCATCATTTGTCAAGAGACTGTCCCGGCTTTCTCTCTCTGCATCACCTGCTGCTATCATCATGATCATACCGTTGACTTATAACCTCCTTAAGCGACATCCTGCCCTCATGGGGATGATCCATCGGACGCAAGACGTGGATGGTCCCTTTATCGGCAAGTTGCGACTTGTTTCGTGGTATAACTTACTGACAAGTTACATAGACCCGTTCTTGGCGGACGAAGCTAACCCCAACGTCACAAACGCAATTGATTCGTCGTTGTGGGAGCTTTATTCACATAAACAGCACTATGACTCTGCGGTGTCTACTTTGGCACGGATATTCGAAGAGGCGTTCACAAAGCCAGGCTACTCTATGGAAGATTTTCTGGACCATACGTACGGGACGGTAGGTTGCTGGAGCATACTCTGTCGCCGTTTTTGCTGAGTAAGCGCGTGCTATTGAAACAGCTCATTGAAGGAGAGACAAAGCGTCAGATAAAAAAGGAACCCGCTCTGGCGATGGAGCTTGTTAACAATCCATTTCCGCTTGCCTCGGACGAGGATGCCGAGAATGTCGTAGAGGGTGGACTGGATGCGATGAGCGAGCTCTGGGTTTTTGGGTGACACTAGCTACTAGCTCCCTTCGTAACAAGTACTGTACTTGTCAAGTTTTTTAAGGTGGTGGCATGCAAATATCGACAAACATTCATCCCATGCCGAAGACGTACTGACTGGCAGCTGTGGTCAATCGTTGTCAGCATGGACGCGATCCGCATCTCCAAGGCAAGTATGCAGACACCAAGGTCATTGGATCTAATCTATAGCTAACCTTACGAATTCACAGGTCGAGAAAGTTCTCTGCGGTAAATCAGGGAGTGTCCAGTACGGCTCCCTGCACCTGACAGCACACCACCTGATATTTCGTTATGAAGATCCGGATAAAGAGGAGATGTGGGCGAGTTCTCTTTCATCTTACCGCTCATCTCTATGCTGAAACCAATTTTAGGTTCCATATCCATTGATTTCGCTCGTCATGCAGCTCCCGCACACTTTGCATGGGCGGAGTCCGATTACCTTTCATACGCGAACGTTCGAGACGTTCTCCATATCCTTTGGGAGTGACCGCGATGCTATCGACGTATTCGAAAGCGTCAGAGAGTTGACGGTGTGCAGTAGGTTGCACTCGTTCCCCAGCAAGTGTTGTAACCAACAAGCAAATAGCCTCTGTCAATCAGCTCTATGCATTTTTCTATTCTCCAAACCCACCCCTGGATTCTGTTGGAGGATGGTCGATGTACTCTCCTCGGGAGGAGTTTGGACGAATGGGTGTTGGTACCCGAACGAAGACTTGGCGCTTTACAGACATCAACAAAGATTACCAGGTAAAGTCTTTTCTCTGTTTAGCCAAAGGCAATATTTGATTCCGTTTATAGTTTAGCCCAACTTACCCATCGCGTTTGGTTGTCCCGACACGGATAAGTGATTCTACGCTTCAGTATGCATCAAAACACAGGAGCAAATGTAGAATTCCTGCTCTGACTTATTTGCACTGGGCGAACTATGTAACGACCTCTGTTCTGTTCATGAGACAAGATTTCTTACATTTCGCGCACAGGCTAGCATAACTCGCTCGAGTCAACCTATGGTCGGAATCAAACAGAACCGCTCTGTTCAGGATGAAAAACTTGTGGAGGCTATCTTTCAAACCCATCATTCTCCCGAATCTCGATCGCCAACCGTCCCAGTTTATGGTGCAACCACCACAAATCTGATTGTAGATGCACGCCCAACAGCCAACGCTGTTGCGAACACTGCCAGAGGCGCTGGCACAGAAAATATGGAATATTACAAGGACGCAAAGAAGACCTATTCTGGTATCGACCATATCCACGCAATGCGCGAATCTCTAGGCAAAGTTGTAGATGCACTTCGCGAAGCAGATACCGTGGCTGCCAGTGTGAGCGGATATCTCCCTGGAGAAGCGCAGCAACTTGCTATCTTGGACCGCCAAGCGCTGCGCCGATCCGGTTGGCTCCGTCATATGTCTAATATAATGGAAGCCGTGGTTCTCATCGTCCGAAATATACATGTCAACTCGTCTCATGTTCTGATTCACTGCTCGGATGGATGGGATCGGACTTCTCAACTATCTGCTCTCGCTCAACTCTGCTTGGACCCATACTATCGCACGATGCGCGGTTTTCAGATACTCGTCGAAAAGGACTGGATATCTTTTGGACACCGATTCTTGGATCGATCCGGTCATCTATCATCCGAAAAGTTTTTCACGTCCTTGGCGGATACAGCGAATGGCAGTGGTGGTGCTGACGCTGCACAAGCGTTTCTGGCTTCGGTTCAAAGCCGCTTTGTGTCCCAACATCATATCAAGGAGACGAGTCCTTCTTTCCATCAATTCCTCGAATGCGTTCGTCAGCTGCTGCGGCAGTTTCCTGAACGATTTGAATTCAACGAGTGCTTTCTACGTACGATCCACTATCATCTTTATTCCTGCCAATTTGGAACGTTTTTATATAACTGCGAGCGGGAACGCAGGTATGGGGAAGATGGAATGGTCCCGTCGGAAAGTACTGCAAGCCTCTGGGACTTCCTAAGCTCGTCACCACAAGTGGAAAAGCACAAGAATCCCTTGTACGATAGTTCATTGGATGATCCAGCGCGCAGGGATGGCAAAGCGGACATGGGAGTCCTGTTTCCCAATCCCAAGGACGTTCGCTTTTGGTATGAACTTTATGGCCGCACGGACGAGGAAATGAATGGGAGAGTCGTTATCTTTCAAGTCAAGGACGAGTCTGAATCTCCCGCTTCTGTCGAGGGTGTCGACGACGACGCTGCAAGCTCGCGTGGAGATATCCTACTCCCACCAACTATTGACCCCCCCTCAATCACGCTGTCCTCTTCTCCTTCATTGTCACCCTCCAGATCTACTGCTGCCGAGGGCCTGTCTTCCAGTTTTCAGGGGTTGTGGTCGTCCTTACCTGACCTTCCCCAGAGAGTTGCCGAAGGTTTCACAACCGTGGGGGCTCCGACCACTCCAAAGGCTTCTTGGCCTCCAGCACAACCCATCCCACTTGGTAGCGATTCGTTGCCACAGGATCGCGCGCGAAACTCGAATCCCACAGATTTCTTTTCTAGCAATGGAGTGAAGTCCGTTTGGGGAAAGTTATCGTCGAATGCCACCGCAGCGTTCTCAGCCGTGCAAGATGCATATGACGGTGTTACGAAGGATCCAAAAGTTCCCTCGAGAGGCTCTAGAGATGAAGAAAATATTGGGAAGGCATCTGAACTCCAGCCTCGTGACGTTGACGATGGGCAATCACCGTCAACCATCTCCGGATCATCGTATAACCCTTGGGACAGCGTGAAGTTGCAGAAGAAGCCTATACCGGCACTACCGACCGACAATCCATGGAGCACCGCGAGCTCGCGCTCTCCTAGACAGTTGGACCCAGGACCATTCGCTGGGGAGTTGACGGTTGCACGTCCGCCACATGGACGAACCACAACTGGTCTGTCTCGCATCGCAAACCGGAGTCCTGGCGTGGGGACGGGTCCTCCCACGCGGTTGAGCGGTGAGAGGAAAATTGATCAGGAGCAGAAACGACCCATGAGTAATACAGATCCCCTCGGGGTTGGATTGTTTTAATCTCAAGTGTGGGTGTACGTTTAATGGCTAATGACCTTTGCATGTAACCAATCGCGGAGACACGGTTGATGCAACAGTGGCGTGATGCGGCGATTAGTAAGCGAGCGAGTCCTTTTAATAATTGCCGATCTGGAAACATTTTGAACACCACGTCCCTTGTTTTCTTTTTCCCTCCATCATCCTTAATGTCCCCCAACGGTAGCGCACGCCCGCCTCTTGCCCCAGGGCACTTCCTCTTCACATCCGAGTCCGTCGGTGAAGGTCATCCAGGTGCGTCCTACGCGACTTTCCGACACTCCGCGCCTGACGTTCCTCAGACAAAATCTGTGACCAGGTCTCTGACGCTATCGTAAGTGTCCCATGCTAAATATCTTGAAAATGCCTTTTCATTCGCTTGATTAGCTTGATGCCTGTCTCGCACAAGATCCTTGGTCAAAGGTCGCCTGTGAGACGGCTTCCAAGACCGGGATGATCATGGTCTTTGGTGAAATCAGTACCAAGTCCCAGCTTGACTACCAGAAGGTCATCCGCAACACCATCAAGCAAATTGGCTACGACGACTCGTCCAAGGGCTTTGACTACAAGACATGCAACATTCTCGTTGCAATCGAACAACAATCGCCTGATATTGCCCAGGGTCTTGATCACGGCTCCCTGGAGGACCATGGTGCTGGTGACCAGGGCATCATGTTCGGCTATGCTACGGATGAGACTGAGGAGTACATGCCCTTGACGATTACGCTTGCCCACAAGCTCAATGCAGCAATGGCTGCTGCTCGTCGCTCTGGACTACTGTCCTGGCTGCGACCTGATTCCAAGACACAAGTCACCGTTGAGTACAAGAATGATGGCGGTGCCATGATTCCTCTGAGAGTCGACACCATTGTCATCTCGACGCAACATGCTGATGAGATCTCAACGGAGCAGCTTCGAAAGGAAATTTTGGAAAAAATCGTCAAGGGTGTTATTCCCGCCAACCTCCTTGATGATAACACCACTTACCACGTATGCGTCGCTCCTTGCTCGTGGTATCGTATTAATTATTTACGATCGCATCAGATTCAACCCTCGGGCCGCTTCGTTATCGGTGGTCCCCAGGGCGATGCTGGTTTAACTGGCCGCAAAATCATTGTTGACACATATGGCGGTTGGGGAGCGCATGGTGGAGGTGCCTTCTCCGGCAAAGACTTTTCGAAGGTTGACCGCTCGGCTGCCTACACGGCTCGCTGGATTGGTACAATACCCTACCACTTTGAATGAGCTGCATACTGATGACCATTTTAGCCAAGTCCCTCGCTGCTGCTGGTCTTGCTCGCCGTGTCCTCGTTCAGCTCTCATACGCTATCGGTGTTGCCGAGCCCTTGTCTATTTATGTCGATACTTATGGCACTGGCAAGAAGTCGAATGACGAGCTTGTTGCGATTATCCGCAAGAACTGGGATCTCCGACCTGGAGTCATGGGTGAGTTTTGGTGTCTTGCTTAGCTGTTCGCACTTGTAACACTACGCACAGTCCGTGAGCTTGAACTGCAGAAGCCTGTCTACCTACGCACTGCGTCCTACGGCCATTTCGGTAACCCGGACTATGCGTGGGAGAAGCCCAAGAAGCTCGTCCTCTGATTGCCATTGATCATTTGTCGTCCGGCATCGGAAGTTCATCCTTCCGCTCATTCTTATAACATCACGTCTGTAGAACGCACGTTTCTCTGACTCTTCTCTATCCTGTAGCATTTGCCCAGAGACTCTGAGCTAGCACAACCGCGACCTACTACCCGGGCAGTAGCCCATCATCTGCTAACGACATACGTAGAACCCATATATCCCTATCGTAGTATTGAAGAATACAACCTGCGTTCAACCGCGTATTACAACGAAACTAGCATGTTGTGTGACAAGTAGTCAGACTAGGCTCATCCGGCCGTACCCGAGGTAATGCCCCCTCATTGTACCATGGAGGTCCACTAGCACAACTTCCATCAACACGTTCATCTCTCCCTTCCACCTCACCCACACGTCGTGCCAGTACGTTTCATTGCGACTCACGACCTTCACAAATTGATCAACTCTAGTGTGTGGCATATTAGGTCTACTGTTGCACGATCCCACCATCGACGCGGCTGCCGAGATCTGCGAGGGTCTTTCTTTGTTACAGCACCGTGGTCAGGATGCATGTGGCATCGTCACCTGCGGCCCCAAAGGCCGTCTCTATCAATGTAAAGCGAATGGAATGGTCCGGGATGTATTCGACGGCAACGCTCTTGGAAGGTTGATCGGCGGGATGGGAGTCGGGCACGGTGAGCCTCTTCTATAAGCGGGTTGTTCATATCTAATCCTTGGGATGTCTCAAAGTTCGATACCCGACAGCTGGTAGTTCCAACCACGCTGAAGCTCAACCTTTCTACGTCAATTCGCCCTATGGTATCGTACTTGCTCATGTATGTCCACTTTTATGATGATCCCTAGAGATGCATCTTCACGCAGCGTTCTTCCACAGAATGGAAATCTTATCGACAGTGTAACTTTATTGCAATATATGGATGCCACAGCACATCGGCACATCAACACCTCGTCCGATTCCGAATTGCTCTTGAACATCTTTGCCGACAATCTTCAACAAACCGGAAAATTTCGCATAAATGAGGAAGACATTTTCACTGCTACTGGAGGCTTGATGAAGCAGTGCAAGGGTGCTTACGCTTGTGTCGCGATGATTGCAGGATTCGGAATCATCGCCTTCAGGGACCCGAATGGGATCCGCCCTGTTGGGATGGCATCTCGGAAAGCCGCTACTGGCAAGGATTGGCTATTCGCGAGCGAGAGTATCGTGGCCGATGCTGGTGGTTTCACTGACTGGCAGGATGTCAAACCTGGTACATTTGTGAATCCCCACTGTTGTCCAGAGATACTAATCTCCTCGTAGGCGAAGCTATAATTGTTACTCGCTCTGGAATATCGAGACGCGTTGTTGCCGAATCGGCAATGCTTGTACCCGATATCTTTGAATACGTTTATTTTGCTCGACCCGATTCCGTATTGGATGGCGTGAGCGTCTACCGGAGCCGGATGGCCATGGGTGATGCCCTCGCGGAGGAAGTAAGCAAGGTTTTGTTAGAGAAGCAGATCACCATAGATGTCGTCATTCCGGTCAGTTCGCTCCACCTTCAAACACTCTGATTTGCGATATGATCATCAACATTAGGTACCTGATACATCCCGTGTCGCTGCCTTGAACTTGGCTCAGAAGCTCCAGCTTCCTTACCGGGAGGGATTTATCAAAAACCGGTATGTTGGCAGAACTTTCATCATGCCCGGACAACAAATGAGGCACGTTCCCAGTCATTCACCAAACGGTCGATACTGACGATTTCCAGGAGGAAGAATGTGAGGAAGAAGCTTAACGCTATGGCTCTCGAGTTCGCCGACAAAGCTGTCCTCCTAGTTGACGGTACGTCTCACTGTCCTGGGATAGCCAGACTGTACGATTATCGTGCGCCTCTTTCAGATTCAATCGTACGAGGCACGACTTCCAAGGAAATTATTCAGATGGCAAAAGACGTTGGAGCAAAGAAAGTCGTCGTCGCGAGTTGTGCTCCCCCAATTCGGTGGGTCCTACTATTCTCTCCAAATGTCCGCTTTTGATCTGCTGCGCAGGTATTCCAACGTATACGGCATCGACATGCCCTCACGCTCAGAACTCGTCGCATATGATCGGACGACCGAAGAAATCGCAGAGGTCATCGGTGCTGATCTTGTCATCTTTCAGAAGCTCCCAGACTTGATCGCCTCTGTCCGTCAATTTAATCCGTCAATCGAAACCTTTGACTGTTCGGTCTTTACGGGAGAATATGTCACAGGAGGTGTTGATGAAAGATACTTGGCCCACATCGAGTCATTGAGAGCTGACCATGTGAAGAACAAGGCGGCTCCAACTGGCTGTCAAGCTGTGGAAACCAAAGACACGAATGACTTGAATGGTTACGACGGACGGCCTGTGACTGATTCGAATGTGGTTGCGAACGGGGCAATTGATGCTACTGTTGGCCTACACAACACTTGGAACGCCAGCTGATGACCGTAGAATAAGCAACATCTTAGAAGCCTCCTTGCCTCTCAATAAAAATCATAGTAATACGAAGGGGGGAATACCGTAGCTAGCGATAAATGAATCTATGGTGATACATAGGATACAACAACAAAATCTAAACGCTTACTTCTTGACGACAGATGGACATCATGACACCCCCAACAGTACACCGGTATATTCAAGGCGTGTTCAATGGTAACATCACATGCGATCATTATTCCCCGCTTGAGGGGGGAGCTGTGAGAGGGCCCGGTGCTTTGGCATGAATAACGATGCCATGGGATCCTTCCTTTGTATCGGTGGCTTGGAAGGACGAGGATCAGTGGCTTGTGATGGGGGGCGAGCAGGAGATGGCGGTTGTGGTGGTGAAAGACGGCCTTTCTGGGAAACGGGATCTGCCGAGTTCGTGGATTGAACAGGACGACGAGGTGTCGTTTGTGGCGTCGAAACCGAGGGGCGACTGACCGAGACGGTTTTGACAATTATCCGACTATTGACAGGTTTCGTCGACGAAGCCGCAAGTGGGCTTGCTGTGGTGGGGCGGTGTACCTTGCTGTGGTGTGTTTGGGGGGCTAGCCTGGGAGCATACAGGGACCTTCGGAGTTTAGTCGCTTCGTTCTTCGTTTTCTGAAACAGAGACTTTGGCTGGTTAGATGTTCCCCCTGGAGGGTGTGTTAGTCGGGCAAAAACCAGCAGAAGGGAACGCTTACATGTAGTGCGCGCGCGCCTAGTAGGTGGTAACCTGTCGGTCAATTTGACCTCCCGTTCCTTCTTCCGTTCAGCTGCCTCCATGCGCTGGTTTCTGAGCCTTGACGCAACCTCTTCAAGTCGATGGGCCTCGGCCTCGCGAAGAAGCTGTGTGCGGGTGTGTGAGAAGGCGTTCTGGGCCTATGTTGGGACGGGAGCATACAAAATATTGATCGCGCCAGGATTCAGGTTGCTCGTCAACATTTCGTGCGAGTTGTTCGGCAAGCAAAGGATAAGACTTGAAGCACAGACGTTCCCAGAGATCTGATGATGTCGAGTCAGAGGCGAAAGGACGCGAATTTGGCGCTGAGCGACAACATGCCTGAGGTGTCTTGTTCGAGATACTGCATCAAGGATGAGATGAGGTTGTGATGAGGCGAGACGCACTGACCGGAGAGGATTGCTCCAAGCGGAGCAAGGTATCTGCAGAGCAGCACTCGAGCACGGGTTTAATAACATCGTACCGTACATCATCGCCGAGACAAGTTATGGCTGCTGAGGTATGAGATGGAGGAAGAGGAGCAGAGAAGGAGGGACATACCGTCCGCGTGGGCCGAAAGGACTGGAAGGAGAAGAAGGGGTGAGCACTGGGGTGAGACATGAGCGGGAGATGGGATGCTCACCACGCTGGCAGTAAGATACGAGAGAGGGGACTCGACGGAGAGCGGGATCAGAGTCTGAGGCCATTGGGGAGGTCGGGGGCAAGTTTGAGCGCACTGCTTTAAATATGATCACAAGTGCCAAATACAGTCACACTAGTACTGCTACTAATCTTTCTCCTCTTCCTCCTCCTCCTCCTCCTCCTCCTCAAACGCCCGCTCCTGCGCATTCATCGCCCCCAGCACGTCCTCCGATTGCCCCTTTTGTGCCGCTAGTCGTTGTCCTGTTCACCCATGTCATATCATGTCAAGTGCTTCAAAGCACCCACTCACTGATCAGCGTGTGGATTGCCTCTTGTGTCTTTCTCTCGAGCCTCGCAAGCTTCTTCTCTGTCTCCCTCTTGAGATCCCAGTTCGGCCGTTTCGGCGCAATGTTGAACACGTCCTGCAAGCGCTCAGTTGTGCACAGTGTTGGCGTGTGTCACCACCCACAAGCTCCTGTGCTCTGCGTTGTTCATCCTCCGCAATGACCTTCTCCGCCATACCTTCAACGTTTCTTTCGACAGTGTCTTGGGTCAATCTTCCATTTTGCGTGTGCTTCCTCAGCGTCCGCGTTTCTGGGTCAAAGTTTCGGCTCAGTAGCACCGAACCACTGCACACACGCGTTAGTAAACGCTGGTCGCCGAGCGATGTGCAGCGTACCCATTGTCAGCTTCTGCGTGTCCCTCCTTTCGGTTTCTGAGTGCCACCAGCCGCACCTTGCGCGCCTCGGACGCCTCTTGGAGAGACATGGGTGGTGGTGTCTGACTAAGCAATAGTACTGTGGTCTATTAGTTCAAGTAATTTAGCATCGACCATCTCCGAGCCGTGCTTTGGGATGCTTCCGGTATGGCGCCAACGCTGCTTCAATCCACACCTCCCTCTATCTCGCTCCTTTTCCCTCTCCTCATCCATCCTCGCTGACATCCAAAAGGTTTTTGATACCGCTCAGTTTCCGTGCGACTCCATAAGGTATGTCTCCTCAGTCAAATTACAGTCACGCGAAACACGCCATTCCTGCAGGAACTTTTCCATCATTGCTCACATCGGTATCTTTCTTCTGTCATCCGTGTAGTCGTGCATACTCACTCACACTCACTCTAGATCATGGTAAATCCACCTTGGCCGACCGGTCAGTCAACTTTGTCGTCTCATGGGCGTGCTCACCTTACCTCTATGGTCAGACTACTAGAGGTACAATCGCGCGCAGCTCCCCGCATGTATTTCTGTCAACACACGTTTAGCTTACAGGTACCATTCCAAAAAAAACCTTTGGTTCCAACCAGCAAGTTCTAGACAAACTCAAAGTCGAGCGAGAGCGTGGAATTACCGGTGAGGTACTTTAGATTCGGTGAGAAATCAAGCTCACTCATGTAGCGCATAGTCAAGGCTCAGACGGCGAGGTGAATATCCCATTTCGCGTGCCAGGGAACTAACTCATTTTTATCCGTCAGTATGATGCATGCCGTCAATTCGAAAAAATATCTCCTCAATCTCATTGACACCCCCGTAAGTTTCCCATTGAGGATATTTAAAACTTCCCCTGACCTCGCATCAGGGACATGTTGACTTTTCATGGGAAGTTTCCCGTTCTCTGGCAGCTTGTCAAGGCGCGCTTTTGCTGGTAGATGCCACGCAAGGTGTTCAGGCGCAATCCATCTCCGTATTTCACATCGCCAAGGAGAGAGGCCTGACTATCATCCCTGTTCTTAACAAGGTCCGCGTTTTCGAGCCCCATTGGTCATTCATGCTCCTCAACGGACGTCAACGCAGATAGATATGCCTGCATCACAACCCGAACGCGTCGCTTTACAATTGCAGTCTACTTTTGGTGTAGATCCCGTCGATGTATTACAGATTTCAGCGAAAACTGGTCAAGGTGTGGAGGCCGTGCTTACAGCGATCGTTGAACGAATACCTCCTCCATCCGCATCCGTGGAGAGTCCTCTGAAAGCTTTGTTATTTGACTCTCAGTGAGTACTTGGTCGGTGATTCTACCTGCCGACATGAAACCACTTTAGTTATGATCGATATCGAGGCGTCATCTCTCTCGTGAGCCTTCACGATGGGACGATTCGTAAAGGTATATGCAGGATAACATACACTTGAAAACCTATGTTCAACATTCGGGTCTTATTTTCATGCTGACAGGTGATAAAATTGCGTCTTGCCACACTCGGAAGAAATATGAAGTACAGGAAGTTGGTATCATGCACCCGGAAGAGCTTCCTACCGCGAGCTTACAACCTGGACAAGTCGGTTACATAGCTTGTAACATGAAAGAATCGTCGGAAGGTTGGTGGAGCTGCTTTTTTACCGGACTTGTCACTCAGGTGATCATCTAGCGCATGTCGGAGATACTCTCTACCGAGTTGGTACGCCAGTGGACCCAATGCCGGGTTTTCGACCTGCGAAGGCCATGGTGAGCACGACTTGCTTCCCGCAACCTAATTCTCACAGTCTCCAGGTCTATGCCGGCATCTTTCCTGTAGACACGAACGACTTTATCAAACTCGAAGAATCTGTCAAACGCGTGCGTAACTGTCTCTTACACTTTTTACTTCATCTCTCAACAAGTATATCATGTCCAGCTAACGCTTACTGACCGAAGTGTCTCGGTCCAACGTGAATCCTCCTCCGCGTTGGGGCAAGGTTGCCGTCTCGGGTTTCTCGGGACTTTGCATATGGACGTCTTCCGCCAGCGTCTGGAGGATGAGTACGACGCAAACATTATCGTTACCGCTCCTACCGTGCCTTACAAAGGTGTTCTGTCTCTGTCACCTAGACTAGGGCAGCTAATAATGAGATTCGACAGTCATTTACAAAGACAAGATCGTCATCGTTAGCAATCCTACGGAGTTCCCGGATCTTTCAGACTCTTCCTCAGGCGTCAAAGAGGTTCAAGAACCAGTGGTCAAGGCAACAATCATTGTTCCCGAAGGTTTGCATTGTTCGTCCTATGTTTTCTGTCATTGCTGAATTTGCACAGATTACCTTGGCGAGATGATGGAGCTATGTTTTGCGCACCGTGCGGAAGACTTGGATCATCGTTATTTAGACGCTGGGGCGACCAGATCCGCTCGCATTATCTTGACATGCACAGTCCCTTTGAGCGAGATCGTTACCGACTTCTTCGACAAACTGAAGAGCAAGAGTTCGGGATACGCAAGTTTCGAGTGTGTGACCCCTGCATTTTTTGTTTTCTAGACCGGCATGAACTGACAGTCACAGTTATGAAAACGCCGGGTATAAGCAGAGCAATTTATCTAAGGTGAGAGGTTCCGGGTATTATGGCTTCAGTTCGATTGATTTCAAACAAGATGGTCTTTCTCCTGAACGGAAAACCAGTGGATGCCCTTGCGTTGATTGTGCACCGATCTGCCCAGCAAGAAGTCGGAAGGACGTGGGTTAAGAAGTTGCGTGAGTGCTCATTGTGGTTTTTGGTTGGCTCGCTCCGACGTTGATTACAACTAGACAAGGTTATTCCCCGTCAGCTGTTTGAGGTGCCAATTCAGGCAGCTATCGGGAAAAAGATCATCGCTCGCGAAACATTGAAAGCACTGCGTGCCGACGTCACGGCGGGTTTGTATGGAGGTGCGCATTATTAGGTGAGGACTGGTTGCCTTGCTAAAGTATTGCTCTACAGGTCATTACGAACGCAAGATGAAACACCTCGAGAACCAGAAGGAAAGCAAACGTCGTATGAAGCGGATCGGTAGTGTGGATCTACCACAGGAAGCCTTCTTCGACATTTTGAGTACCAAAGCAAAGTAATCATGCAAGACTGACCAGTACTCCTATGTACTGGAAGGTTCATATCCCGCAGCTCTGCTAAAGCTCATAGTCCTCATCATCGTAAGCCTCCTTGATGAGGCGGTAAACTGACGATGGTGGATGATCGCCACTGAGAAGATGGTTGGTACAAGTAAAAAGTAGAGACAGGATGCACAAGGGACTGACTCGTTTGTAACATATGCATCGATCATCTCTGGTCGCACATAATCATAGAATGGATTCATGACATCCACTTTATCCACCAAATCGCCCTCTTCAAATCCGAGGACGCTACTGGGATCTCCAAAATCAAGTGCACCATATTCATGGTATAAATTCCACTGAGGTGTAAGCTTAAATTGTCCTGCACAGACAACGACCGGGGTGCTGTGCGCGCGAGCAGCTGTAGCGGCCATGAGTGATCCCGTAATGGCGAACATCCCGCCATTAGCAAGAATGGCATGCGCGCCAAGTATGACCTTGTTTATTCGCGACATAAGAGCATATATCGAAGAATCGGGAACAAGGACTGTGGATATGCCTGCCGACGAGAGTGACTCGGCCATCTCGTGACCGCTGTATCTGTCACCCAGGCAAGAGTCGGGATTCGCGTTGCAATAAAACACAGGAAGTACTGACGTTGGAGCGGTCTCTGCGACGATGACAGTATATTTCCGATGAGGAGCGGCAGACTTCAAAAATGCCGCTACTGTGCTTGACTTTCCTATTGTGAGGATGATCTCACTAGAAACATGCTATCTGAGCCTGGCGTGCACCAAGAGATCAATGAAGGGACAACATACTCGGAGTGTATGTGATCTTTTGCATTCTTGGATATGTTATCGTATACGGTTTCAAGTTCGTCAAAGACATCTTGTATAGCCTCCATGAGTACAGGCTTCAACGTTCGAGCAAATGCATCAGGATCATCAGGGTTGTTTTCCTTCAAGGTACCTCGCTCCTCATGGGAAATCTTCTGAGGGGTAGCCTGCTTACGGGGCTGTCCTTGGGAGACAAATTTTGCAATCGAAAACGTAGGTTTCGAGGTCGGCGGGGCTGTAGTCCCTTGGGATGCCGTATGATATTCCTCTCGGATGTGATGCAAAACTTTCCGAACAGTATTTCCTACTGTGTACTCTGACATGGAAAATAACGGTCAGATTTCGATCCCCGTATCCACGGAAAGGTCCATCCATACCTTTGGGCTGGGCATCCACTAAATTTCTGCCCACGGAGCGGATGATTTCAACCAGCTGTTCGATATTGGAAAAACGAGCCTTGGAGACGACTTGACGGAGGACGAGGATGGTTTCCAGCGCTGTTTCTCGGGATCCGACAACCTGCCTATGGAGCAGAGTGTGTGAAGGGGTTCTGGAACAGATGAACTCTACCGACCGTCTCCGAAGTTTAGCTGCAAGATTTTCAACAGCTCTTTGACTTGCTGCGACTGAAGGATCTGTGGCCATTGTCCACGAACTTGGGTTCTTCAGATGGGGTAAATCGCAAGGTATGAGTCACAGCCAGCGGCGCCGCTGCCAGTGGTAGTGATCCCCTAACTTTCCATAAAGAGCAACGTGGTCAACGGGCGTCTGGTTTCTATGATATGCTACCCTCCAACGATTCGCTCAAACATGCCAGTCCAGCTTATCTGCCCACTTCCCAGGAAGCAACTCAGAAATTTGTTCAACATCTTTATCACCCCTCCCAGACAGACACTACAGGCAAAATTCAGCTTAGTCCACCACATCGATTCAAATAACAGCTCACTATAACTAAATCCGCCTCTTTCGTGAGCATCTTCGCCCGGCGAACCCCTTCCCAGATAGCGTGCGATGACTCCAGCGCTTAACCTCCCTTTAGCGATCATTCAACGACATGAGACATCGACTGACCGGGAATAATTCCTTCGAGTTGCATGATAAGGCGGAACCCTTTCAATGCTTCTTCGTCTGTCGCAGCTACGTACTCTGCGCGGCCAGATTCCTTCAGCCAAGCGTGCTCTGGTCCAACTCCGGGGTAATCCAGGCCCGCACTGATGGAGTGTGTCTCGATGATCTGACCTACGTTAGACTGTAGGATATACGTCCGCACGCCGTGAAGCACGCCAGGTTTTCCTTTGGAAAGCGTGGCACTGTGCCGATCTCCATCGAGACCTGTCTTCCTGTTGTCAGTTCGCGATTCGCCAAAACATATTGGAATACAAACCTTCTCCACCGGCTTCCACACCGACCAATCGGACGACGTCCTTGTCGGGTATAAAGTCATAGAATGTGCCAATCGCATTACTCCCACCGCCAACACATGCGACAACGACATCGGGAAGTTTTCCTTTGATTTCGTGAAGCTGAGACTTGATTTCCTTGCCTATTACTTTTTGGAAATCCCGAACGATGGTAGGAAAAGGATGAGGTCCAATGCATGACCCAACGAGATAATGTGTGCTAGATAAGTTGGTTACCCAGTCACGCAATGCTTCGTTGACTGCGTCCTTGAGTGTCCGAGATCCCGACTCAACTGGAACAACCTTTGAAACAAACAGTCCAGGGATTAAGCTCGGTCAAGGGACCGATAACTTACCGTCGCACCCAGCATTTTCATCCGGAAGACATTCAGTGCCTGACGTCTTACGTCCTCCGCACCCATGTACACGACACATTCCAACCCGAATCTGGCGCACACAGTCGCAGTTGCGACACCATGCTGTCCGGCACCGGTCTCTGCAATGATTCGCTTCTTGCCCAAACGTTTAGCGAGCAGGATCTGTGCATTGTCAATCTCAACACCACAGTGATCGTCCAGAGTGGACCACTTACCTGGCCAATGGCATTGTTGATCTTGTGTGAACCGGTATGGTTCCTATGTAAGTTGTCAGCTGAGAGACATAGGCAACTATAAGGGTACGTACAGATCTTCTCGTTTCAGCCAGATTCGAGCACCACCGGCATGCTTAGTCAGGGACTCTGCAAAATACAATTTCGAAGGACGATTCATATAATCATAATAGCTTTCAAATTCCTTCCAAAATGCGGGATCGCTGAGAGCTGAATTATGTGCTTCCTCGAGTTCGAGGAGACATTCGAACAATGCCTCCGGAACGAATTGCCCCCCAAACTGCCCGAACCTTGGGGGGAGGGAATTAGTTGCAATTTGAAAGGTTATCTTCTCCAGGTGGGAAGGAGCCGATGTCAATGGGGTCGGCGGGGCCCGCACTGGCAGAGAAGATCCACCCTGGCTGATTTCACGGCAGAACAATTCTACTGCGTGTGGAATGTTGTCCAAAGATGTTTCCTTGATGACAGAGACCAGACGACTACCAATGACCGCGCCATCGGCACCAGCACTCTGAACATACTCAAAGTGGGCCCGTGTGGCGACACCGAAACCAACCGCGATAGGAACGGAGGTGTACTCTCGGACACGGGCGACGATGTCAGGGAGCTCGCTATTGATACTACCTTGGACAGACGATCCGGTAGTACCCATCTATGGATGGTTCAGAGTCAGTGACGAAATATAGATCAGACATACCCTGGAAACTACGTAAATGAAAGAGTCCGCAATGGATGCGAGAAATTTAATGCGGTTCAAGGATGTCGAAGGAGCTATAAGTGGGACATAGGACATGCTAGAAATCATCATTGTCATTCAATTGTAGGACCTGGAGGGCAGTCGGGTGACATACTCGGC
>JBBPRH010000332.1:0-25336 GCA_038092915.1 Boletus pseudopeckii
ACAGTGAAATCAAAATCATCAACTGAAATGTATTCTAGGCCTGTGAAGTTGCCCAGCCTGAAGCCTCAAATGAGCAGTCTATGAAAATTTTCATTCATGGATCCTAGTGAGAGTGTGTAAACACTGCCTTTTTTTTTTCTCATAACTTCATGGAAGAGAGACCTGGAGTATGAATTTTCCTGGACTAAAGGTGCTCAACATGGACAGTTATGACTTCCATGACTTCCATATAAATTACCTGATCATCTCTCCAAGGTCCACCATGTCCATGAGCCAGGGGAAAATCATGCCTTGAGGAACTTTTGTGTTGTGAACACACTGATACCCACCTATCAATATGTCAACCGTGACATGAGTTGTGGATGGAGGGAGGTCATCAACAATGCACTTGTCTTCAAAGTGTTGGATGACATTGATGACATCACTACAGAAGCAGATTTGCTGGTTGAATGGACATTCTGAGAGAACCTTCAATGAAGGTTTCTGTGTTCAGGATGTGGGCATTCAACTTTACAAGGAACAATAGATCTGGTCCCTGTATAGCATATAATCTGGGACATTTGAACTAGAAAAAGAGAAACCTGTCAGATGGATACAAAGAGGAAGCATGTAGTCTTCACTTTCTGTGGGTCAAGCCCTCACCATGAAGGGTCTTTGGTGGGTAGCCAAACTTTGGAGATGTTTGGAGACATGAGGTTTTTTTTTTTTTTTTTGGACAAGTGTTAATTATTATGTAGCAACTGACAAGGCTAGTTCTACATAATACACTAAGGCGGGCGCCCAGGGCGACCGGTCCGAGGAAAAATGCTCTTACGCACGCCCCACTTTTGTGGGGGGTGTGGGGCTTCATTTGCTACATGGTGTCCCCGGTTTAGTTAGGGGGCCTGGGTAGCTTAATACCCACTAAAACCTCAACATTAGTAGGCCAGTTTTGTGGTAGGGATTCGGGGTTGGATATGAGTGGGGTCCAGGTGTGGAGGAATTTTGTCGTGGTGTGTTTTTTCCTGTTGGCTCTTGCTAGTCTGCGGTCTATGTCTAGCCTGTTTTGGATGGTGTTTCGCCATTTCGCGGTGATTGTGGTGTGGGAGTTCGTATGGTTGCCTATTACTCTGTCACATCTTAGGGTCCATATTAGGTATGCTGTTTCGGATAGAAGTATACGTTTTAGGCGGATTATACCTTTTTGTTGGGGGTTGGTTTCTTGTACATCAGCGTCGGGGGTTAGGCAGCCGCATCTGAGAATGTGGCCAAGGGTGGGTGTGATCCAGTTCGTGGTAGGTTCTGGCCATGCGTGCTTCATGAGCTTCCACAAGGTGGTGGTTTCGTCTGTTCTGCATTCAGTTAGTATATGGGAGAGTGATTCTATTTCGTCATGGCAGTGTGGACAGTTTGCTCGTATTTCATAGTTCGGGATATGTGACCAGAAGTCTCCGATGCGTAGGGATCCGGTCATTGCTCGGTATAGGAAGTTTTGTATAGGACGTCTTATGTCAGGGTGTCATAGGTTCTTCCATATGGTTGTGTCAGTTTCCAGGTTTTGTGTGATGTCATGTACAGCATATCTGGTGATGTTGAGGTTGATAAGTGTGTTTTTGGAGTACGTCGAGTCATGGTGCTCCCGTATTGCCTTATAGGCTGTCTTTTGGGTTAGTGTGGTTAGTTTTGTGCCATGGAGGTGGAAATTTTCTGGTATCTCACAATTTATTATGTCTGGGAGGTCTTTCTTCGCTCCTTGGTTTGCGAGCGCGTCCACTCTTTCATTTCCTAGGGTCCTTGCATGTCCTTTAACCCATTTGAAGTTTGTTGGTGCCGCTCGTTGTCGTAGTTGGTATGCGGCAGTTTGGAACCATTCGGCGTTACATATGCTGGTCCATCCGTTGTCTTCCCATGTACCAAGGTATTTGGTGAGGCCGTCGATCACGTATCTGGAGTCAGTTATTATGGTAACTGGTGTGGTTGGATTAGTTTGTTGGAGGGCGACTATTACAGCCACAATTTCTCCAATTTGGTTCAATTGGTGTGGTCCTGGGACTCGGATGGCTCTATTTTTGGGATTGTCGTCGTTAAGCCATATTCCGCTCCCACAAGCTGCGTCGAGTTTGCCATTTCTTAGGCAGCTTCCGTCTGTATATATGGTGAGTGGTTCTATTGCTTGGCCTTGTTCACATCGGGAGTTACTTAGACGGTACGCTGGTTCTAGGGTTTCATTTGGGTTTTTGCTTAGCACGCAGAAACATTCGTTTAGGGAGTTTCTTGAGGTTATTGTTGGGTCAAAGGTTATTTTGTCTCCTTTTTCTATTATTGCTTTGTTGTTTTTTTCCTTTCGTCTGTGGGTAAGGGTGAGGTCGTCTTTTTTTGGGTGGAGAGGTATGTTGTATTTATCTGCTGTCAGGCCCGTGATATCATGAGCCAAGGAAGCACATTGATGGGGGTTCAGGCAACCGAGTGATCGGTCGTGAGTGCATCCTGGACATGTACAGTTGGGGTCTGGCATGTGGCGGCTGTTTATTCTGTTTATTTTCCGGCAGGTGCATATTAGATCTCTCATGTAGATTGCTTGATGTGTGGTGCGCAGGCATTTTGTTTTGGATTTGTGGTAGAGGTTTGGGGGGACTCCAATGTGGAACCGCGCTGGCATCTGCCGTTTTAGTGCTTTCGATAGTTTCCGCGGGGCAAAGGTGAGGTTGTGTTTCTTCGCAGTTTGGAGTAGTGCAACGAGTGGGCGTGGGGTTTGTTTTCCTGATCTTCTAGGTCTGCCCAAGGGGCGGATGGTAGTGAGGAAGGTGTGTATGTCGTCTGGCTTGGTGATGCCATAATTGTTGATGCAGTTTATTATAGCGTCGATGGCATATGTCCATGTTGGGCGTTTGTGTGATCTATTGATGTATGATTTTAACCAGGTGAGTTCAATTGCTTGGTTTCTCGCATCAATATCCAGGAGATTGATGCCTCCTTTATTTTTTGGTTTGGAGAGGTTCTCGAGACTCATGTTTGGTGGGGTTCTGTTTCCGTCCCACAGAAAGTCCCGCATTATCATATGTATCTGTTTTATTACGGTACGTGGCATCCCTTGTGCTTTTGTAAGGAATTGTGTCATTCCACCTACTAACATTTGTATTATTAGGTGTTTCGCGTCTAGTGTGGGTTTTGAACGGGCCCAGAAGTCTAGTTTTTCCTTTATTTTATCAAGAACAATGGTCCAAGGTTGTGCATCTTCTATTTTGTTTCCTACCCATGCTCCCAGGATACGTGTCGGATGGCCATCCTCTGCAATTCTGATTCCAGGGGGGAGGGGGGGGTCGTTTGGGTGTATTTGTCGTGATTGGATCATTTGTTGTCGGTGTGTTTCTGTTCCGATTGGTATAATTTCTGTTTTCTCTAAGTTGAACTTTGCTCCTGATGCTATGCACCAGGTATTCAGGATTAGTTCGAGGTCTTGGTAGTGATCAGTGTTTGATAGGTATACGGTGGTGTCGTCCGCATAAAGGTTGACTTTTATGGTTTTGTTTGTGTTGGGGATATCATAGCCTGTGAGTTCTGGCGTGTTTCTGATGTATGCTGCGAGCGGTTCAATCGCAAGGTCGAAAAGAAGACAGGAGAGATGAGGTATTTTCGGACATGCTGTCTGTGTGGGATGTTTCAACCACCAAGCATCAACCTCCATGAGCTCAAAAAGGTGCTCAATGCACAAGAGGCATCGAAATCGTCGAGGACGCGAAAGAGAACGTGACCAGTCGGGGGCTGCTGAGCGCACTAAAGGTACGCTCCGTTTCAGTCCATAAACATCCACACTAGGCCAATTGAAACCTCCGTGTACACAGTTCAAGAAGATTTCAGACGACGAAAAACTCGATTCGTTCAAGGGGATGCTCAAAGGTACGTCTCTCTTCCTCGTCGTTGGACTCGCGCGGTATAGGCGCACTCACGTCACCCTCTCCGACGACGAACCACCCATTCCATTCCACATAACATACAACACGAAATCGACAACCTCATAAAACGTTCCAAAGTCGCCGAGACATCCCTTCTAAACGCCCACACAGTCCTTGCAGAAGCCCCAGATCCATAACCACTCCTTGAAGCAGTCGTGGAACCGATGATAATGTTTGAGGCGAACGCACCGTTGAGTGCTAAAGTCAACGCGCTCAAGGCCGAGGTCGCGCGACTAAGGGGGAGAACGTTAAGTTGAAAAGTGGGAATGGCACATCGGACAGTACGAAAAGGAAGGCGGAGATCTTGGAGTACAAGGTGGGTGTGCATACTGGAATGGGATGAGGTGCTGATCTGTGATCGGGGCACTGAGACAGATTGACGACTTGACCGCCGAAAAGGTCACGCAGAAGGAGAATGGATTGAATGCGACGTATGATGAACGTATGCGGCACTATGGGGAATGGTGAGTGACTGCCGGCGGCCCTATCGAGTTGGGACTCACTGCCATCACTTTCGTTCATCGTGCGTCGCATTGAACAGGACTTGACGCGCCAAGTCACGCTTTATAAGTCGCAACTTCGTGAGCTTCGACTGTCAAACGAGACTAACCAAGCACGTCTTTTGGATGTCAGCTCGTGTGCTGATCAAGACACCGTTTCGCGACTCGCTGAGGCAGACATGGTCCTCGCCGATCTCAAGCGGTCGGACTGTCGAAGGGAGGACGTAGGTCCCCTCTCCTGCTGCTTAATGTCTATATCCTCAAGGTAATGTCATTGTGTACGACGTATCAGGAGGAGTTGCGTGCCGAGAGCCAAGCATTGCGCTGTGCGTTTTGCTGTCTCTCGGTTGTATAGATCGAAGGTGATCATTTATGCAGAATACCGAACCTGCAATCGCGTCCCTCGGCTCTCGATTCAACCAACGCAGATCTAGTAACAGCCTAACGTCTTTTTACCCAATCACAACTGTCCGTTGCACAAACCCAGCTCGTAAGACACGACGAAGAGGGTGCGAAGCGAGATGAGAGGGGAAAAAGCAGGGCTGCAAGCGCATGTAGGCACGCTCAAGCAAAAGGTTGCGACGTATGCCGATTGCGATGCATTTAAGCGGGAGTTCGAGATCACGAAGGTATACTTGGCGACGAATCTCAAACTTGAACCTGAGGCCTGATTACTCATACCTACAAATAGCTTGTTGAATTTGGCGGCCTCGATGACGATACCTCCGACACAGATGGTGACGACTGGTCCTCCTACGAGTCGAGAGGTAGCTCATCTCCCTGATCCGAACGCTGACAAGGCGAATCCACAGCATGGAAAGAGCCTCGAAGTACTCTTCGCGAGAAAGAACAAGCGTATCCTCGAAGAGCTCACGCGTTTCAGGGTAGGCTTGACACTCTCCTTCACACTCGCCATAATATGCGGTATATATTTGATATAATTATCTCGCGCAGTTTACTTTTCATCGATGTCTCGTATCCCCAGCACACTGAATGAATACACACGGCACGGCCTTGAAGCTGCGGCGCCCCCCTTCTGGCTGCTACTTGTGAATCGGATCTCGAGAGCGGTTCTGGCACGGGACGCACTTTTTTTTACACATACCTACACGCGGTATGTCAAGTTCTGATTTGCTCAATGTCTGGGTATCCTGGCACTAGATCTCAATGTACAACTCGAAAGTCGAAGCTGCTCCCCAGATGTTTCAACTGCGACCTTACATCCAATACCCCCCAACCCTCATCATTGGTAATCTTTTTTTCATTCCGCCTCCTTTGCCTCCCTCACGAGGTCAAAGCCTGCCTCCCCCTCCCGTTTCACAGCGACGTACTTTTCCGTCACGATCGCCGTAATCAACTCCGCGGGGGTGACGTCGAAGCTCGGGTTATACACCCCGCCTTCGGTCTCTCCTACGGCGCTGGGCGTGATGAGCACTTGGGCTTGGACTTTGTTGCCGGAGGCGTCGTAGGTGGCTGGATGGAGGGCGCCGCGGACAAGGCAGGCTTCAAGCGGGGGTCGGTGTTCGATCGGGATGCTGTGCGTGGTCACTCGTCAGGACGGGATGGTACAGTGGGGGTTACGGTGCTCACCCTGAACCGTCAGCAATGGAGAGATCGACGGTGCTCGTGGGTGCGACGATGATAAACGCAATCCTGTGTCTCGCTGCCAACACGGCGGCGTTGTACGTCCCGATCTATCGTCGAGGGTGATTGGTGGAGGATTCTCGGGAGGGGATTGGGGACGTTTACCTTGTTAGCGGTGTCACCGTTTCTGGCGATGCGATCGGCACCGACGACTGTAGTGAGTGCATGACAGTTTATGCTTATTTATGTGCGCGTGAGATCTAGATGGATGGGGACGTACCAACGGCATGGATGGGTTTGTGTTGGAAGAGCGAACCGACCATGGTGTCGCAGATCATGGTGGAGGGGATGGCGAGGGTGTGGAGCTCTAGGGCGGTCAATCTACATACTCCAGTGAGTTCATCGGAGAGGGATTTGATGGCCGGATATTCACCGAGATCCTTGATGATACGGGGCTGTTTGGGTGTAATACGCCCTCTCGAGGAGTCCCTGTTCGTGCAGGTATGTGATGAATCCCAGCGCTGTCCCGTAACCCTGCCGATCAAGCAAACTCAACATCCGATCTTATGGAACAACGTCGAGAATTGACGACGCACAGACGTGGCGAGCGAGCCAGTGTTACAGACGGTGAGCACGTTCAGGTATTTTTCCGACCCTCCGATCCGCTTGTGCAGCCAGTCGCCGCCCAGCTTGGACATGGTGATGTTTTGGGCCTTGTCCTCACCTCCGATGAGCTTGGCCTCTGCAATGAGGTCCTTCGCGATCGCAGTCGCCGCATCTGCGTCTGGCGTCCGTGGCTCGGGCCGTTGCTGGTGTGCGGTGACGGCCTGGGAGAGGAATTTGGCGAGACGGCGCGTGGCTGCGCCGAGGTTGACGGCGGTGGGTCTAGCGGTGAAGAGATAGTCGAGCTGCGGGGCGATGTAGGCATCGAGCAGGGATGGGGAGGCGAGAAAGTCGGGGCGGGGTGTCGCCTGTATGGCCCTTGAGAGGGACGTCGCGATCGAGAGCGATGCGAGGGCTCCGATGGCGGGTGCACCACGGATCTGCAGACTGGTGAGCGAGCGGGCGATGAGGGAGAGACGGAGCAACCTTCATGGACTTGATGGCGTCGTGGGCCTGTTCAATGGATTGAATCTGTACATACTGTATTGTGTGTGGGAGGAGGAGCTGGTTTACGATGTCAATATTGTCTTGTTCGAGTGTTCGGATGGATTTGAGTGTGTCCATGGTCAAAGATTGCCACGTGGTTATCAGTGCAACCCTAGTCGCCCGAAAAGGAACTGGGCGAAATCACATGCGAGTTGTCTGCGCTGGGTCTTATAATGACGAGAGATGCTCCCCACACCTTCCCCACAGTAGACCATGATTGACCATCTCCTTGGTCGTCCAAGTCCCTCCTGGAAACGCGCTCAGGTTTGTCTCTTCTCCCAATCACACACCAACTCACCCCACACCCAGGTCTTCCTCGTCATCATCTTCTGGATCTGGAGACTCGCCTACGCAAACCCCGGACCACCGCGTGTCTTGTGGCTGAGAAAGGTGAACAGGAAACTCCGTATGTGCATTCACCCACATTCGTTTTACTCCTAACTCGCACCGACAGAACGTTTCTCCCCGTGGCAAATCATCGTCACCACCCTCACCACCGTGTATGCGTTCAAAAACCTCGACAAGATCGTGGGCCTGGGTTGTAAGCGCCACCCTTCTCTCTCGTAATCGGGAATGAACATCCTGTTCTCTTCTTCTCAGCACCTGAGCCCTTGGCTCAACTCGTGAGCTCAGCCACCCTACGCGTTGGATCACGCTTTCTCATTCCCGTTTAGTATTCGCCTTCATATTACCGTGCCACTTGGATTGCAACCGGCCTCGATGCTGGCTTTGCAACTGCCATGTCTATTCGCCCGAAATGGCTCAAGGATATCTGCTCTATATTGTTCTCAATCTACTACATCATTTACGCTAACGAAGCTGACGAAAAGGTCCGCCCGGTCCTTTATCCCCACAATTACTCCACTTATATATGTATGGCTAGCTCCGCCGTTTCAGGGCTGTGCCCACCGTTGAAATGTTCCGAAATACATGGGAGAAGACAACTAATCCATATGTAATCCTTATCGTCCGTCCGAGGAACCCCTGACTTGTTACTGAATCCATTTTTGTCAGCTTCGATTGATAGCCCAGAGTCCAATCATGTCACTTCACCGAAAGATCCTTCTGCCGCGTCCTACTACTTCAACATATGATCGTCCAATCACAGTCCACATTTACTTTGCGCCGCCTGCGCCTCAGCTTCATAACACCACGGATCTCATCCTCGATTTTCCTGGCGGCGGCTTCGTGGCGATGTCACCGGACCATCACGATGAACGACTGCGCACATGGGCCCTTAAGACCGGTAAACCTGTGCTCGCCGTTGACTATGGAAAGGCTCCCGAATGTAACACTTCACTTGCCGTTCATCTCACTCGACGCTTATCCAAGCGTTCTCTTCTTCAGACCCTTATCCGTTCGCAATGGACGAGTGTTTTGATCTTTACCGCCTTCTCGCGGAAACGTCCGGTAGATGTATTGGCATGTCCGGTAAGAAACTGAATGTAATCTTGTCCGGAGACTCGGCGTAAGTCTTTCAGTTTTGCACTGGTCTATTAGCATCCCGTTCATACACGTGCATCACGCTCAACAGTGGCGCTACGCTTGTCGTGGGTGTCATGGTCAAGATTTTGCAGTACAATGCTACCCTCCCCACCGGAGAGACTAGGCTTCCCTCGCCGTTGTCTCTCGTGCTCAATTATGCCGCGCTGGACTTTAATTTCACCTCTTGGATGTCGCCAGATAATCTTCGAGTCCTACGAACCGAACAATCCACGGGGGATCTCCCTGGCATGCGCGAATTGGCATTGCAGAAGAATCATCTGCAGCATATCAGCCCGTTGAGCATGGTAGGAGACCAGCGCATGCGAACAAAACGTTTGAAGAGGCACAAGAGCTGGAAAGATGCGCTGCAAGATCTGGTGGGAAGGTCAGAGGACCTGCCTTCGAAACAACATCATCGCATGGATATGAAACGCAAATCGTCGGTAAAATCGTTCAATGTGCCGTATGATGACCACGAGTCTTGGGCGGACTCTGAGAGCGAGGAGGGGGAGATGAATCTTGTGAGAGAGGAGGATCGCCCCATTGAGGAGCGTGTACGTTTCGTGTACCAGGATGCCTCCTCGGACACGGATGGCCTCCGTCGAGTGCTTGAGAAGCAACAGGAGCAACTGTCAGCGGCTGTTGCACAAGCGAACCTCAAGGCCACCACGCTTGTAACTGGAAGCCATGACGGCAAAGGTATCGGCAAAAACCGCGAACCCATTGGCACAAGACTAACGATGACGAGCCGCACTGGATATTTCCAGGACCGTATTATTTCTCCTAGTATGGTGAGTGTGTGAACGCATCGCATTCGATCAGATGCATGTTCATACGACTTGACAGATGCGTGCTATGGCCATTTTGTACATTGGACCGCATCGAAACCCTGACTTTGCAACCGATTACATCATCTCTCCCATACTGACGCCGTCGTCGTTCCTCGCACAGTTCCCACCCCTGCTGATGCAATGCGGTGAGAGGGACCCGTTCGTGGACGACACTGTAATCTTTGCAGGGAGGGTACGGGAAGCCAAGCGGGCTCGCAAAGCCGAGCTTGATCTCGTGCTGACAGGCAAGAGTGCAAAGTTTGGCGAGGGTCTGCGTATGACGGACGTCCAGCTGGACAATGTTGCAGAGGACGAAGTTGCAAGAATGATTGCCGAGCGAGATCAACTTGCCCGCGAGACTGAGGATGATTGGGTGCAGATGGTGCTATTTTCTGACTGGAGTCATGGTTACCTACAGATGATGACGCTGATGAGGGAGGCCAAGGCTGTGGTGGAGGACCTCGCGGATTGGATAGAGGACGCGTTCGTAAGGCATGCGAGCAAGGAAGAGAGGACGAACAAGGTTCTGGAAGCGATGGACGCAGGAAGGACAAAGAAGAAGCGGGAGGCGATGCGGAATTCGTCTCAGGCTTCTCGCTCGCCGACAAAGCGACCCGTCTGCCACGCACCGTCGACCGAGAATAGCGACGTTGATGGCAATGGGAAAGTGGACGCGAGTCCGTTCGCGTCAGGGACGGAGACGGATGACTCGGGGATCACATTTGTCGCACGAAAGCGCGGTGGGAGTGGGAGTGAGTCACGGAGGAGCTCTAATGAGCGGTCTGATGTGATAGAGATGAAACAAGGACATTCATCGCCGTCGTTGTTGGGAGAGGGCGAGCGGGAGAGTGCAAGCGGTACGCCGCGTGGGGGGAATGGAAAGACGGGGCAACGGATCACAGAGACGGAGCTGATGCGACGACGGAGGTTGCTGGATGCACATATTTTTGAGGGACAGTGTACTTAGCCAAGCATTGACACTGCATTTTAGTGCTGACTGAATTTGGGTGGTGAGGCGGTGCTGCGGCGCTGCTTTGGTAAATGGAGACACAGCCACGTCGGTAGGTCGGATACAACGTCGAGCACGCTGACCCACCACGAGCGTGATCGTCTCCTACCTCTCCTCCGCACCGGCTTCTCCTTTTCTTCCGTGCTCACCTTCTCTCTCCAGGGCTGTGTACTACATTTACCTTCAAAAGGTCCCAGGAGGTGCGCCTTGGCTTTTCCACTGCACTCCAAAAAAGACCCGGACGTTCTCCACAGAACGCTCATTAACTTTCGTAGCCCTGTCTTATTTCACATCAAAAAGAAGCTTTCCTTTCCCTCGCCTAAATAATAAAAAGGGCCCACCCCAAGCCATGGACCTTGATCCTGCAACTCAAACACGGGCCCAGTGGCAAAATTCAATCACACACACACAGCAACGCCAGCCTGCCATTGACCCTGCCGTCAGCCACGAGTTTCAATCCTATAACCATCACAGCAGCGACCCCGAGAATCTGTCCTACCCTTCCCCGCTTTCCAACATGCCGCAGCAGTCGCCTCCTCAGGCTCACGCCCAGACCTCCTCCTTCCCCCCCGGCGCTGGTCCCAACGATCCCACCGAACAGCATGTCCATTACCCCCCCGGTCATGCTTACCGGCGCAGTCACAGCAACTCACCCTTTCGCCATACATCCCACCCATCGCCCTACCCGATCCCCTCTACCGCAGCTCAACCCACACTCCCCTCGATGACGCAGTCAATCCCGCCACCCCCCGATGGCGTCAAGCAAGAAACGACGTATTACACGCCCACCGCCGCCGAGCTGTATAACCAAGCGCTCGCATCGTCGTCTGCCCCGCCTCCCGATGGATCGGGCCATTACCCGTCTTCGAGCGGGGTACCGAGGTTACCCCCGATTTTACAGGTGGAGAAGAAGCAGGTCACGACCTCTGCGACACAGGCGGCGAGTGCGAGTCGAAGAAGGAATGAGGCCCATTTCATCTGTCCCGTGCCGGGGTGTGGGAGTACGTTTACGCGTCGGTTCAATTTGCGAGGTGCGTGGCCCTTGTGTTGTGTGCACCAGCGTTCTTGTTCACGTCTGCATCGTTACTAGGTCATTTGCGATCACATACCGAGGAGCGCCCATATGTGTGCGAGTATCCGGATTGTAAGAAGGGGTTTGCGAGGCAGCATGATTGCAAGTGAGTAGTCGTCGATCGTGGGGTTGCGCGCTCGAGATGCTCTCATTTCGATTTTTTGGTCTGTTTGCGATGACGTATTGGGGACTCATCACTTGTCTTACAGACGGCATCAAGCGTTGCATGCGACACGCTCACAATCAAACATTTGCCAAGGTTGTCGGAAAACGTTCAGTCGTTTGGATGCACTCAACGTAAGTGATCATCATGAAGTGCTTCTGGTGTGCCACTCCCCTTTGTTTGGATCTCATTCATCTGTTATATGATAGCGACATCGTGAGTGGCTGTTTGGACACGCGTCGTCCTTGGTTTATGAAAATCATAACTGATCCAAATGCGTGTTGCAGTGCGTTCGGAAGGTGGAGCCGAATGTAGGCAGGCGGTCGAAGCTATACAGCAAGCTCAGGCCCAGGCCCAAGTCCAGGTGCCAGCTCCTGCGCAAGTTCAGCCGCAAGTCCAGGTGACTCAGGGGCCACCGCAAGCACATGTCCCCCTACAGGGGCTTTCGGTGGTAAATACACCATCATCACCTTCGAATCGACCTGGTCCCAGTAGCACCAAAATGTTGCGGACGCCACCGGCGAGTTGATTGGTGCACTGCTGCGGACACACTGCGCTCTTTCGGGGACATGACATAGATGCGAGTAACTGATGACGTGCCTGATGGACGGACGGGACGGTATAGATTCGTGTGTTTCTTCGTGCACGTTTCTTTCTTTTTGACTATGTTTGGTTCATCTTCTTTACCTTTTGTTTTTGTCTGTGCGTGGATGTAATACAGTTACTTTTTTGTAACAACCTTCCTGTCTTCTTTCATCCCCACTCTTCGACGACGTTGCATCCATTTGAAAGGCGTCCTAATTGTTTTTTTTTTCTTTTTTTTTTTTTGGAACGGGGCAAGAATTCTTATGGGTCTAGTATAGATTAATACTGCCTCATAATTGTAACCAACACCATATGTTTTCTCGTGTGAACGTTGTTTCTAAAAACACGTGAGAAAAACAGGTTGCCGGGTTGCCGGACGTCGGCAAAGACAGGGCTAGGAGTGGTGACATGTAAGTACAGTACAATTCACGGTCGACTGGGATTTTCTCTCTTCTTCTTTTCCCTCCGCACGTTCCGTCTTGACGCTCTCGTGTGTGTCGATTTTCGATATCGTGGCCAACATTCTCATCGTCGTGTCATTCGAAATCGTTCTGAATCCGAATCAGTCGCGCAATCACCTGCACCATCACTGTCACTCGCACGGGCACGATGTCGCTCTCGATGCTCGTGGGTGGAGGAGCCGAATGTGGGCCTTCGAATCCGTTGCAGAGTCTGTCGAAGCGGTTTGATCAGGATCGTGGTGCGCAGCAGGTGGGTCGATGTGGAGCCCGGGTCACCGGGTGCACCCAGTGGAGCTGGGTGAACCGTTTTCCTTCGATTGGTCGTGCTTATGTGTGCCTTGTGTACAGGATGTTGCGGGGCCATCTCGTTCCCGGGGAGAGGTATGTCTATTTCTTCTTTGTTGACCGGCGCCGCATCTCCCCGTCTCCCATTCCCCGTTATATGCTTCCTGCTTCCATTCCTTCATCTTCCATCCCCATGCCTATGTCTATTGACATTCCTTGCGTATGACCGGTGACGCTGACTAACCAACGCATACGTCCATCGCCTTCGCCTTCGTCTCCATGTTCATCAGGCCCATTTCCGATCCCAACACACTCCCGTCCCGGAGTTGCAACAAGAGGCGGCACGGTTCTTTGGTGCTGGACCGGCACCGGCACCACACGTGTCCCAGGTCCCCATGTCAATGCCCATGTCGATGATGTCGATGCCGGCGCAGCCGTTTGATGTGGCTGGGTTGCGCGACGCATTGCCTGTGGTCGTGCCTGCTGATGCTGCTCCCGTGCAACGCGCACAGACCAATGGCGCGGCGAACGTAGCGTGGGCTGCTGATTTCTTGGCACGTCCACCGGCGACGTCCCAGCCGCATACACAGGGGCAAGCGCAAGCTATCCCGGCGACGCGGGTAGCGATAGAACAGGACCGAGCGCAAAATCGGACGTCGCCCATGGGGGGAATGCACGGTGCGTCCCTGGTGCCCCGTGCGTCAAAGTGTTGCTTTGCTGACTTGTTCTTATTTTTCCTTGTTGAATTTTTTTTCCGTGTCTGTTGTCGATGTTGTGTTTGGCTTGGCGACTCGTTCCAGGCGGTGCACTTCCGTGGAGCCCGGCGTATGCAGGGTATGGGATGAATATGATGGCCGGTGTGACGGTTCCTGTTCATCGGCACGTCGTACAGAGTGACCGTGAGTCTCATGTCGACGTGTGCGGCAGACACGCCTGATTCGCCGGTTTGTTGGGTAGACATATCTTGGGACAAGGAGTTTCAGTCGCAAGAATCCTTGTTGAACGCTTCCGTGCCGGTCCTCTCTGAAGCTCTGTCGAAACAAGAAAAAGAACATCAGAATGTAAAGGGTGCGGTGCCTGCTGACGAAATGGCCCGGATTGCGGCACAGGTGATAGACTCTGTGAAACACGAGCAGAACCCCAAGTTCGAGAAGAGCGAGTTTATGAATCTCATGCGTCAACTGCGGGACGGTGAGGTGACCGTCGAGGAGGACAACATCGTGCCAAAAGATGTTGCGACCACCAGCAGGGTGGTGGATGTAAAAGGCAAAGGACGTGCGGTGACGATGCATGACGATGTGGCTGGTCTACCTTTTTCTTCGTCACAATCACAGGTCCTTCCTTCGTATCAGGGTTCAGAGGAACTGAATACGGCGTACGTGCACCAAGTCAATGACCCCCACGAGGCGTACTTCCGTCGGGAGAATGCAGATTTCACCGAGTACTGGAACGCACATTACACGGGTCCAGGTGCACACACGGTTTCTTCTGTTCAAGGGAGCAGAGCGTGGCATGAAATGCAACGTGACTGGGATGCGTTTGAGGCGACGACGACGGGCGTCAAGCCGGTCATAAATTACCAGTTCCAGACGAACAATCCATATGTACTCGGGGGCTCGACCAGGACGCGGCATCATGCTTCGCACATGTCTCATTCTCAACGGGTTTACGAGGTACGTACACGTTACCCGATGGAAGGGGGTTGAACAGCATGGTTGATGTTTGGTGCCTTTTTTTTTTTTTGGCTTTTTTTGGGTGGGAAGAGCGTTTTGGAATTGGAAGCTGCTGTGCAACGAGATCCGACAAATGCAGCCGCGTGGTTCGAGCTTGGCGTGAAACAACAAGAAAACGAACGCGAGGCAAAAGCCATTGAAGCGCTTCAGCGTGCCATTGATCTCGACCCATCCCACCTCCCCACATGGCTTGCGCTCGCAGTGTCGTATACCAACGATAGCCACCGGTTGGGAACGTACGACGCCGTTCGGGAGTGGGCGTTGCGAAATCCCAAATACGAGGCGATCGTGTCGGGCACAAGGTTAGCCACGGACGCGCGGGGTGATTTTTCGGGATTGGTCGACGTTCTACTTCGAATGGCGAGGTATGCTGATCAACAAGAGGGTGGTATGGATGCAGACGTACAGGTTGCGTTGGCGGTGTTGTTAAACACGACAGAGGTGCGTCCAAAGAACGAAAAAAGGACGCTTCTGTTTGGTCTTTCTAACTATAAGCCCTTGTGCCTCAGGAATACGCCAAAGCGGTGGATTGTTTTCTTACGGCGTTGGCCGTTCGACCGGACGTATGTGTGCTATGACGCTCGTATGCCTCTCTTTTTTTTTTTGACGATCGTTGGGTACCCTTTTTAGGATTGGTTGCTGTACAACCGCGTTGGGGCGACGATGGCCAACAACGGGCAGGCTGCAGATGCCCTTGAATATTACTTTCGAGCGCTCGAGTTGAACCCTGCCTATATCCGCGCGAGGTGCGTTTTTCATGTCGTCTCCTCTCTCTTGTTCTCGACGCTGAACCACCCTGCCAGATTCAATCTGGGCATATCCTGTATTAATCTCCGAGTGAGTCGAGCATGCACACACGAACGCAATTCTAACATGGTGGCTATAGCGCTACGACGAAGCGGCGTCTCACATTTTAGACGCGCTCGTGTTACAGGACAGCGATGGGATCCAAGACGGGACGGGTATGAACGATGCGCGCGGTGTGACGTCGTCGACGCTGTGGGAGAGTTTGAAGACGACGTGTTTGCATTTACAGCGGGCTGATTTGGCGTCGGTGTGTGATCGTCGGGATTTGGATGGTGCGTGGTCGTCGTTGTCGTCGTTTGGTCATCGTTTATGCATGTGTGGGTGTAGGGTTTAGAAGGGTGTTTCACGAGGTGTGAACGTTGGCAGGCGGGCGCGGTTAACAGTGTACCAGGGAAACTCTCTACTGCGATGGCCGGTCATGTGTCCTCGAGCTTTTTAAACTGATCCGTCCCCACACCCAAACTCGGGTGTCCTCGCAAACTCGTGAAGCGTAAACGTTCTTTTTTTTCTGAAAGAGGTTTCGATGGCTGCCTTTTGGCTACGAGTCTTTCCAGAGGACAACTGTATTATCAACGCAATGCGGTACCGACTGATCAACCCGACGATTAGACTTGGAGGCTCAGGTAATTCGGTGAAAAAGAAATGTGTGTGTTGATGGCTCGAGGTGAACCCGACCGTCGGCACGTCTGCAGTCTAAGAAATGCCCGTCACTGTAGTACAGGTCAAGTCCGTCTACATCCGTGATTCCTTTTTTTTTTTTTCAAACCAAATTCCACTGCCAGTCTCCCTGATTCATGGACATGGCTCAAAGGACGTTCCAGCTGGGGGAATGCCAGTGGGGGTTTGATGTACAATGCCAATGTCCGCGCAGGGGTCGTACGAGACTTGGTGGATTACATACCTTGAAACCGTGACCGCAGCTAGATCTGACGTGCGTCACGCTGTCCTAAATGATGTTCGCAGCCCGCCGTGCCAATGCCAGGTTGCATCAAATACCCATGTACGCAGCTGACGGATGGGGGCCCAGGCCCGGGGCCTCGCCAATCCGAAACCTATAGACAAAAATGGTTCCGAAACGTCTTTCAAGGCGCGACCCCATCGATTTCAAGGACGCCGGTGATGGCGAATTTTCAACGATGATAGGCTGCGTGGTTTCGCTTTTCAATTGGTATACTTACGATTGGACGTACGAGTCGGTGGACGACAAAGTAACTTTGGACGACGTCCAAACTTGAACTTTTTTTTGCTGCAAGACGTTGTACGTTGCCTCGTCGCCCTCGCACCCCTTTCCAAGCTTCGGAATCGATGCACGTTCAGCTGGTGATGGCGTTGAGAGACTCTTTTTTCTTTACTTTTTTTTTCCCTCAGTGCCAGACTCCAGTGCCGGTCCTCACCCACGTATAACTGGATTAGCTCAGTCAAGGTTCATCCCGAGCTACGTCAACGATGATGCCGACAGCATTTAATTCGACGTCGCACGCGCGATAAATGGCAACGCAATATAATCAATATGTCTGTTGCTTCCGCTCGCCCGCTCGATCGACGCACTCGTTACCCGCTCGCGAACACGACACTTTTTTGTTCCCTTTTCGCCTCTAGAACGTGTGTCAAGGAGTCAACGCCCAAGGCCACATCTCTGACGTGTTCGGCGTCCTACGTAGGTCCACGTAATCAAGTTGAGCTGACAAGGGTGGATAGCCTAACACTAGCCACCACCCTCGTTCAAATATGAATAGGACGTCACCAGAGCAGTACCCAAAAGAGAGTCAAGAACGCTGGCTGAGAGCCTCGTTGGCCCGATTATATACATTAACCCAACGGTATCTGTATATTTTTCCATTCCCTAACGACTCGGAGCAGACATTGACATACCAAGAACGGAGCAAGGCGCAATACTAGCGAAAAAAAAGCAGCCAAGGCCGCCACAGACTGTTCATCGATAATAGAGTCTACGACATGGAAGTGCAATATGTGTGGCAAGGTCCATCCGAGGCTCGCCGACGAGCCACTTGGAGGGAATTCGGTGTAACCTCGCGTATCGATGGCGAGTCGACGACCGACACGTCTGCAAGAGGCGTACGAGTCCGTCCGGCGTGATTCTACCTGGCGTATTCCAACCCCGTTCCTCATTTATGCGGAGATATTCCAAGTAAGGCCATGCTGATATCAACTCCAACAGGTCGTTTTCTGTCAGGCCCACGTTCTACCGGGGTTGAGGTCTATGTGACGAAGGTCCCTGAACGCCATCAAAGGCAAGTACGGGAGGGTCTGCGCCAGGAGCGGCAAGTGAGCGACGAATTTGAGTCAACTCTAATCGCGTTGTCGATGCCGAATGTCCGTAGTGCGGTCAAGAAAGGTGTTGACAGAAGAAACCGGGTATTGGACATGGGCGAGTAAGTTTGAAATCGGGACCAAGGACTCGGGAAAATAATAATTTCAACACTTGCAACGTTGAGAAGAGAAAAAGTGTGTTGGAAGGAGTGAGTGATCGCATCTGGTAATGTGGTGTGTAGTGCGAAGGAGGGCTGAGTCAAGCCCGACATGCGAGACAGAGTGAGAGCGTCCACGCCCAAGGTGAGAACAATACACAATCTGTGGGATTGTTGCATCGGGTATGCCTGACAAAAGCTCAATGTGTCCGTGATATGACGAGGGTTGGGAGCCGCTTCCGAGTTTACGCTGAAGCCTGGTCGACGGCTTTTCGCACAGAGTGGGCCTTGGAGCACAAATAAAGGTAGAGACATGATGTAGTACTTGGAACACTGGGAGGGTGTAAAACCTTACTGTCATTGTGTCATCATATTCCTTCCCTCTGTTATGTCACATGCATCCCTACTGCTATCAGACCACATAAATAGTAGTGGTCGCCGACATCCTATATCACACCCTACCTTTTTCCCGCTTTGAATACATCTTCCCAGTTCATGGTTAAACAACCAACTTGAACCAATCTCGTCGAGCCCATTCTACCCTGGGCTTTTCGTTAAATCGCGCTTCGGACCCGGATGTGCTGAACCTCGTGCGAGTGGGTTTCTCCAGCTCAATGATAGGGGGTCACAGGTTGGAATGCGAACGCGCCTCAGACTGGGAAGGACATGAACACAGTGTCATGGACCAAAGCACGACATCATCTGCCATCGACAGGCAGTGTGAGTCAATGCTCACTGCTTTCAAAAGTATGCGAGGATCTCCCCGCGGCATCTCTGAAGACATGTGGCTCGCAAATCGAATTTTGTAAACTTGGATTGTTCGTCCCCGAGATGATGATCTCGGACTCGGGGAGTGGGGGGCATCAACGACGAACGACTGCTAGTTCCTGCTTCGGGACCATGTCATATCAGAGAGCGACCAGCAATGGAAAGGACACCCGTTTCGTCGGAACGAGACTCACGCCAGCAACATTACCTATCATCGATCTAATCCATAAAGATCAGGACCTCTACCAGAGTGTTGAGTTTTGAATTTTCAGAGAACGGTAGATATATCGGATACGCGTGATTAGGGTCCTAGGACGTACGACACCTGTGAGCAGACGGGCGATTCAGAGCGTTGTGGAAGAAAACAAAATTGGGCATGGGTCGTAGACGACGTGAAGTTGAGCCTCGTGTTATTCGGAACGGGGATCGGAAGGGTAGGTGACGACGGGCCGCAGCCTGATCGCAGTACCAAAGCAGTGCACTACATTTAGTCTTACCCCGAACCAACACGCTCGTACCTTCCCTCTATCTCCCTCTCCAAATCTACCAACCACCGACAACGGACGACAAAGTTCTTTGCCTTTTGGACCCATGGACGCCCTCATTCGTGTGACAGAGACAATCAAGTCTTTTCGGGTCCGTCACTCTCGTCTTTTTGGTCTCGGGTTTTGGGGCCACATCAGCGTTGTATCATGAGGGCTTACCACAATGATGCTACAGGAGACGCGCTTGAGCGCACTTCGATCGCCCACCGAGTTCTTTGACGTTCATCGCCTGTCGAGACCAGCGGATACGACACAAGCCGTATCGGTGCGTCATATCGTCGAGCCAGCGGACGCTCATACTGACGCTCTTGTTTTTTTTTTTGCTCTTTTGCTCGCCTCTTCGCTTCCGCTCCCGCCTTTTGTCGGGTCCCCGTCATCGCTCCCCCTCCCGTTCGTCCATGGCACATCGACATATAAGCGCATCACCTACAACACGCGGTATTTCTCTGGAAACTACACCCTCATCGTCCTCGTCCTCGCCGTTTATGCCATGTACGTCCCCCCCCAACACAACTGCGTCTCGGAACGCTGACGTTGCCCTTTTTTTCGCGATTAGCATCACGAGTCCACTGCTGCTCATCTCGCTCGCCTTTCTCTTTGGTGGGTTCGCAGCGATCAACAAGTTTGGTGCGTCTCTTCCTTGCGCCATTTCTCACACACTTACCTTCCCCTCACGCACACAGGCCCCTCCGAGCCCGTCCAACTCGCCTCCTACGTCATCACCCAAAAGACCCTCTACACCGCCCTCTTCGTCATCGGCCTCCCCCTCCTCTGGCTTTCATCCCCTTTCATGACCTTTTTCTGGCTCGTCGGCGCCTCGTCATGTCTGATCCTCGGTCACGCCGCATTGATGGAACCAGGGATAGAGAGCGAGTACGCAACAGTGCAGGATACAGTGTGAGGCATTGTTGTCAGCAGGGGATCTCGTCCACACGGTTTCCTTTCTTTTTTCCTTCTATTGGATTCTTCTTGTTGAGATTCGGGTTCGATTCCGTCATGTAGATGTGACCTCCTCTCTTCCCTCGGATCTTGTTCCACTCGGACTCTTCCCTCCTTCCTCTCTCGTACCTAGTCACGATATGCCAATACACATATGGTCATCCGCCTGCGCCGCGCCCCCAAATCCCGCCTTTTCGCCCCGGATCCAGTCGAACCCCACCGCGCGGTCACATCCATGACACGATCCGACAATCGCGTTCCCTTGCTGATATTCCATTTTTCCATGCGTGGCAACACAATTAGCCTGCTAAAATCCCCCCAAGGGGTCATGTATCGTCGTTTGGACACGTCGACCATCGTACGCGACGGGCATGATTTGAAACGACAAATGAATGAATGAATGTGAATGAAATGGCAATGAAATATTAAATCCACAATGATGCCCGTCCGAATAGAGTGAGAGTGAACGAAAAACCAATCCATGGCGCCCGGGCCAACGATCCAAGCAAGGACGGACTTGAAAACATGCGAGATCGAGATCGACGTGAACATGCTCTCCGGGAGATGCAACACGAAACTTGATAGACAGCGACATACGACATACGACAAGAAAGAGCGCAAAAAAAAAAAAAAAAAAAAAAAAGGAAAAGAAAGAAAGGAAAGAAATAGGACGCGGGAGCGGTGGACGAGCGGAAGCGCACGGCTCTATAGCAAAGGTAACCACTGGCCTTGATGAAACAACAACAAAAAACGACCTCATCAGCATGGTGTACGGTAAATCAAAAGAAAACCGAGATAAAACAAGAGAGACGGCGGGCTTACCGATCACGATGCTCGGCAAATCAAAAATGTCCCTGCGGATCGAAAAGCAAAACGTGGCTGGCAACGGTGCACCGGACGGCTTGAGCAAGACACAATGCGAATATACCGCCTTGGTCGTGTTTTCGAACGCGTGCGAGGCAAAGTTTTCCCAGTATTCGACCACGGATTGGTTTTCAAACAACTGCGGAGACATGGAGATGGTGGGGAGGCGAGGGGGTGCGACGTATAGAGAGAGCGAGAGACAGGCAAAAGACATGGGAGGGGTAGCGTCGGTTCGTGCGCGCGCCGTAAACAGAAAGAGGTGGAGTAGAAAAGGAGCGGGGCGTTACCTCGTAAATGTACTTGCGCCTTCCGACGAGCTCTTCCATCGGCCATTCAGTCAACATGCAAAATTCGGGTGCGACGAGACAGATTTCGCCCGTACGGCGCCACACGACGGTTGGCGTGCCGTTGTACGAGATGAGCTTCTCAAGTTCCTGAATCCAGTGCGTACGTGCGTCAGATCACGTACCTTGCACGACACTGCGAAAAAAAAAAAGACATACGATCAAGGACCGCTGGAAGCACCTTTCGACAAAAACTTCGTCCTCGTCTGTCATGGGCATTTGCAGCGCGATCAGTGATGGTCTAAAAATGGCAAGTGCTCGAACGATGCGCAGGATATCATTCTTTTCAAATCTGTCAACCACGGCGTTCCAACACAGGGTAGGGGATCATCAGGAATGGACCTGCATAGGCCATGCACGTGTCATGCCTGAGCGTAAAAGATGTACATACCGGGTCGGAAGATGTTTCATGAGGAAATGATACCCCTCGGTATAGTCATATGGGGTCGTGACGGTGAGCGGCTGTTGTCATGCTCAGCTCACATGATCGGGAATAGAAAGGGAGGACGAACGGAATGGTGGTCTAGACTGCTCTGGTGCGTTGAGGCCGTCGAGGTTGGGGAGGGATGCGCGGAAGGCTCGAGGGAATGAGGACCAGCCTCTTTCGAGGACACGCGAACGATTCCCATTGTACTGCTGGCGTCGCGGGGATAACGTGGGGGTATGGAGGATGTCGTGGGGGGCGTAGACTGGGCATGAGGATAGGATGGGTTATATGAGAGATCGCCGGCAGAGTCCTGGGAAGGACGTGAAAACTGCGTGGGAGAGTAGGAGATAAAGGCAGCCGTGGGGGATGGATGGGCGGTGGCAGCAAGCGTCGGTTCGGGTATGGACAATTGGGTCGGTTCTGCATAGGGATACTGGGGTTGTGGCCCTGGTTGGTAGTGTGGTTGGGCATGCAGTGGTTCTGGAGACCAGGCTGAATTTGGTACAGTCGATTGCATTTGGGGCTGCGAGGGAGAGGACGCAGCACCTGAAGCGGAATCAGGGGGGCTTGGGTTACCGAGGATAGCGGACAGGATGGAGTACTCCAAGTTTGCAGCCTCTGAGCCAAAGGCAAAGTTTGGGTCAAAGGAGACATTGAAGAGAGGGTCGTTTGCAGGAAAAGGTTCGGCTGTAGAGATGGGCATTGTGAGGGAGATCGGAAGAGAGATATGGGAGAGGATTTACATGTGGGTATGGCAGGGAGTGGGTGATCAGAGTCCTTTTCTGGGTGAGGCGCCTTTGATTTCAGTTGCTCTGTGAAAGGTCACGTGATCAGGAGAGGGCACGAAAGGGGAAATGGCGGCCACGGACCGAGCTCATCATCGTCGAGGAGATACTTTGCCTTTTTGCGATGGCCCTCGACGCAACTTCCAGCCATGCCGCGTTTTATGCAACGTTGGCAGGGACGCGCTGCGGACGAGAGGTGAGAGAGGACATCGAGGAGAGGGAGGGAGGACGGACAATCGTCGCAGGTGAGGTGAGCCTTTTGGCAGTGGGCACAGGCGCGGTTGGCTTTTTTCTTCTTTGGACCGTCTCTGTGTTTGCGAGGGTGGTGTGAAGATGAGTCGCCGCTCTCGTCTGGAGAAGTAGCGCGCCTTCGTTTGGCGGGTACGGCAGGCTTGCGCTTGTGTTGAGTGGGATCTGGGTGGTGGTCAGGATGGGACATGTGGGCGGGATTGATATATGCGTTGGAGGACATCGGGCTGCTGTCCGTGTCAGCGGGGGAGTCAGTGGGAGAGACGACGTGGGTGGACATGGGGAGTACATATAGTCGGCCGTCGAGGTGGAGGAGATCTCCAGCTGTTCGGGCTTCAATATTATGTAATATTTAATCACCGTATATATTATATAATTATTTTAGTTACCTTTACGATGGTACAGAATCGACTCGCGAAACTCGCTCTGGCCATTGGACGCGAATGTGCGGTCCAAGAACTGAAATGGATGAAACAGTCGCGACCTGCCGCGCTCCTGGACTCCCTCGACCGAAGACTCGCCGGTGAGCCTCTCCAGTACATCCTCGGTCGGTACATTTTCACCCCACCCCCGATCCCCGCACTCACCCAGTTCTCCTAGGTACCACTCCATTTGGTCCCCTCGACCTCCTCACCCGACCACCTACCCTCATTCCCCGTCCAGAAACAGAAGACTGGGCCCTTCGTCTTGCACGCACACGCACACCTGACCCCACGCGTCCGGTTCGCGTCCTCGACCTCTGCACTGGCTCTGGTTGTATTCCGCTCTTATTATGTCACCTCTGGCCACCAGGTAGCACCCGCGCGGTCGGCGTGGACATCTCCCCAGATGCAATTCGGCTAGCAGCCGATAACGCCGCGAGATCACGATCAGCCGCACGCGCACGCGCACGCCATCCCTCCACCGCCGTCCCGTCCGCCAACAACCTCCGCACCCACACCCACGCCCGGTACCGGCACCGAAACACGCCCGAATCCGAGAACATATTCACGCCCCTCCTGGGCGATGTGTACGACCCGGATTTGCTCCACCGTCTCGATCCCCCCTTTGACGTCATCACCGCTAACCCGCCCTACATCCCGCGCAACGTCTACCGCACCCTCTCGAGTTCCGTCAAAGACTACGAAGACCCCCGCGCCCTCATTGGTGACCCTCCTAACTCCCCCCACCACGACGGTCTCTCCTTTTACCGCACCATCGCCGCACTCATCGCCCGCAAAGGTGTTCTCGCCGCGGATGCTGTTGTGGCACTCGAAGTCGGCCAGGGACAGGCCCATGTGATTAAACATATGCTCCGTTCTACCCCTGATCTATCACTCGGTCCGATTGAAATCTGGAAGGATCCGTGGGACAAGGAGCGCGTCGTGTTTGCGCGCGTCGCATGACCATTCTTGCTCGTAACGAGCGACATTTACAACCGTCTCACCGTTCTTGCTAGTGACGTGTGCTCCCGCGTCACCATCACCTAGTAACACAGACATACTTTTAAAGTATCCGTCGCTGCCAGCTCACCTGAGCTGTCCAAGCACTCTTCTTTGAGCTCGAAGCCTCGGTTTCCCTATGCACGCACTATTTCGGGAAGGTTCACTAATAACTACACACGCAGATCATGATTGTCGTCGTGTGCACATGTCATGTTTTTCGGGACCGTGGTTCTACATGTTTCATTCGTTGCTATAGTAGTATACCCATCCAAGCGAAAAAAACCTACCTTTGTTATTCCCCGATCACTCACGCCCTAGATATCTCCATTCTCCCATGCATCCAACAACCTCCCCATCTGCCGTTGCAACCCCCCAAACGTCATCCCTTCCATAAACACCCCTTGATAACACCCCCCAATAGCTCTCACAACCTCATACACCCACTGCTGGCTCCGCCAATCAGGCCTGTGTCGCCACACCGGCACCTGCCTCACCACCGTTTCAAACACGGTCAGCTGTCCCGGATGCACCCACCCAATCACGTGTGTCCCGCGCCAATCGACCAGTCCATCCGGCTCAAACGTGGCATTGGGCAAAAACTGTGCAGTGTACGTGTCCGGCGTCCCGACGAGCTCGTAAAAGTTGCCGCGCGGGGAACCCGTGTTCATGCTCGGCCGTCGCGGTCTTGCGTGCGCGAAGGGTCCCGGGCCGTGTGTGCCGGTGGAAGGCCCAGGCGCGGGGGAAGGGGCGCGGGGTGCGGTGCGGACGAAGAGGGCCCAGTGCAGGGGAAATGGTTGACCGCGTTTGTGTTCGTCGCGCCAGAATTGAATGACCTCGATGGGGTAGTGGCCGGGGGGAACTTGGACTGGGTTGAGCACCGGCGGGGTGGGGGTGTAGGCCGGGACGGGGATTGCGGGGGGAGGGGCGCCGGTGGCGTAGCCCGGAGCAGGCGCGTAGGCTGGGTTAG
>JBBPRH010000333.1:0-25329 GCA_038092915.1 Boletus pseudopeckii
CGAGATCGTACACCACGATATGTATGACCTTTTCGAACACAGGTTCATTGTCTTCCCATTTGTGCGAAAGCGTGGCATATCGATAGTACTGCGTAACTTCTTGTTCGATACGGAAATGGTCGATGTGTTCGGTCATGGATGAGATCAGCTCTGTGAAGACTGGCAACAATTCAAATGCAGCAGCTTGCTCAGATTTGTTGCAGAGACGACCAGAAGTGGTGTTAATGAGCACTCGCGGCGATTCACGAATAGCATCCTGAACGACCCTGCGAACCACTCCTCTGGTCTCGGTGTACTGGCGACAACGCTCTACGGGACAAAATTAGAAGATAAGCTTTAGTGTGAAGTCATCACCCTCACCACGAATCTCTGGATCGGGTGACTGCGTCATCTTCAAGAGCATCGTCTCGAACGCATGTAATGTATCTTGATGATGTCCTGCGCCGCGTGACGCCACATACTTGCTTTCATAGCCAAATGGCGATCATGGATCAAGACTGATGGCCTGACGATCCGCATCAATAAGGACATTCCTGGGGATAACAAAAATGTCATGCCTCATTTGCATCACTCAATGCATCCTCCCACAAGCCCCTCGTCGCACGTGCCTTGCTTCGCTTGACCAAGAGGGTATGTGGGGTAGTAGGATTCAGGGACAGTGCAGCTGAATACTGAGAGATGGCTTCGTCATATTTCTGAGTGTTCATTGCGGTATCTCCGTGGTCCTGTAGCTTCCCACAACAACGAGATTTGAAGTCTGACAGAAAATGGTCGCATGGGTGCCACCTGCGTCATAGACACAATCACTCACCCAGAACCCATTTGGCCAGCTCATGATGCATGCCTTTTTCCCCTGCCAATTCGCCCACCAATTGTTGCAAACACTCAATTGCGTCCGTTACGTAGTCCATCATTTCGAGATGTTCACAAATGACCCGATAAATTGCAAATCTTGGAAGAGTGAACTCCAAAAGCAAGAATATCAGACCCACAAGAGATACCAGATCTCAAAAGAAGATATTTACATTGGCAGCATCAACCATGGCATCTTTCCATGGGCCACTCAGTAATGTTGATTTTGCCCACTCTTTGACGAGAAGCGTGGTGGTGGTTGGGTCAAAGGTTGCATGAGGCATCATCACTTCGTGCTGTCGGGCCATATTCGAGACTACATCATTATCGCTTTCGTGAATGGAGAGACATTGTCGGGTGAAATCTGCAAAAATCAGTCGAATACACGGTAATAAGCGGGAAGAAAAAACCCACCAGAAACCCATTTTGTGATGGGTCTACTCATATAGATCTTTTCACTAACGGTATTTACCATTTCGCGAAGAGATTCACCTCCCTCCTTCGTGCGACCCGCCGCATACAGGGCTTTGCAAAGACTTTGTCGAATCGTGATGTCAATATCATCAAACTTCCAACCGGAGATCTGTTGCAGACGATGACCGGTGTCCACACGGCGCGAGAAATTGGTAGGAAACTTACCAACGAGATGGAAAGGAGGGGAAGCCCCACGTGGTATCGCATTTGGTCTCGTGCATGTTCGAATGACATAATTGCTCCCTGGTAGTCATTACTTTCTATATGCTCGTTCCCAAGAAGAAGATACATATATGCCTGGTAGATGTGTCAGTTGTGATTGCTACAGCGTATCATTCACGTGCCTGAACCACACATAATATTGAGTTGAAGGGCGCCTCAGCGATGAGGTCTCCAACGCGCGATACCGCCTCGTCATGCTCTCCAGCCATGAACAAGACGACAGCCTGAGTCGATAAGCAATGAGCAGCTGAGGGGCCACTAAGGTTGACTGCGAAGCGAATACACACCTTGATCAAAAGGAGAAGATCCACGTGAATTGGACCACAGTGCCTGAATACGAGATCGAAAATCCGACAGCCCTCCCTGTTTTTCCCCCCGCCGATGAGTGCGACACTCTTTGCGATGTAGCCAATGACGGATGGTCGAATCTTGATGGACTTGCAGCAATCGAGAGTGAGCATAAACATGCGTGAGAGTAAACGAAGACTGACATTTTCTGCATCGTCGAGCGCTACGTCCCAATGTCGCAGATGTGTTCGCACAAGTGCTCGACTGGCGAGTGTGTGATGGCTCGAGTGCGCAGAATTGGTGATTGTTCCTGTCAGTGATGCTTCCGTGTCAGCGAGCCGGTCCTGCTTCCAGGAGTCGAGTGCAGAGTCACTGATGTCAATGAAGGGTACCTGAGCGACGAAGCGATCAGTGTCCATGTCGAGCGAAGAGCGAAGCAAGGCAGATTGGCAATAGAACTACTCCGATACGCCATTTAATCAGACCATACGCGATACTTACATTGGAATTAGATGAAGGCAGGTCATCTTGAAGATTTCGTATGGTGATTTTGCCGTACTCTCCACCGATAGCGAGAAATTGTTTATTTGGTGAGAAGGCGATTGAACGAATGTCTTGAGTGTGTTGGATGAGACCAAGCCGGGTGTGCATCGACGTGTCCCAAAACGTAACAGTACGCTTTGCAGAGTATGCTATGAACTCGCGCTGCGGCAGGGCAATGCATGAGCGCCGGTGGTCGGAATTGGGAACTGACCACTCCGAGACTAGTGACCCGGTGGATGATTCAATTTGCTTGATTCTACTGTTGGACACGATGAAGAGCTGATCATTAGACCAGAGGAGACCAGTGTTGTTCAACCATTGGGTTACTCCTACTGGGATGTCCACAAGCAAGCGGCCATCGCTGCTGTCGTAAACCTGAACGCTATCTTCAGTGGTGGTCGCAATTCGATCACCTTGCGGCGAGTATTTCGCTGCTCTCACCCAACTCTTGTGGTAGAGTGAATTGAGCCCTGTGCGAGTTGCGACATCCCAAACGGTGGCTGTGCCACCCCAGGATGCCGCAACGACGACTCGAGTCGAGTCGGGTGAGAAATCGATGGCGTTGATGCTGTTGTCCTCCTTGTGTATCAAGACTTTTTCGCGTGTCTCTGCGTCCCACATAATCAGTTCGCCTTCCCAAGTTCCCGCTGCAATCCATCTGCCATCCTTCGAGACAGCGAGACACAGGACATACTTCGCTGCCATTTTTGCCATTGGTTTCCCGTCTTTCACTTGCCACACTCGAACACCCTCCTCATCGCCGCTCAGGAGGTGCCCGCCATTTGCTGAGAATTCCACTGCGCTTATCGGGCGACCTACATTGATTTTGATGGACGGGGAATGCTCTTGTCCAACTGTCAGCATCAACGCACTTCCATCTTTTCAGTACGTACTGGGGGCCATTGTCGATATCCTGGCCGTCAGCGACAGAATGTTGCACGTCAATGGAGGGAGTCAACAAACAAGCTGTGGTCCGTGTGCTTTCTTTGCATTGTGTACAGGTTGCCCTTCCTTGATATAGTCCAGTGCATACACGCTCTGTCAACCCTCTTTTCGGCACTTGCTCACAGGCAGGTCATCCCGGGTAATCTAGCGACCGGATTACATTCCGGGGGATGACCCCAATGAGGAATCGTTTCTTCACAAAGGCACTGGCGTGTTATGAAAACATGTCAGTGGACTCGAACAACTATCTGCGTGACCAACAAGTCGTCACTTGTTTTACTGTAAGATACGCCCCACTTCATTCATAATAGACGTATCTGAACATACAACATCTGTCGCACAACGTAAGGGGTGACCACCACTCACTCGTCCAACCTAACTGGCATCTGTGTGAAGGTGGCGTGAAATAGCGGATATCCTGCTCCGCGAAGCAGACATGGTATTAGGGTCGTTTGTGCTCGGTATGCACGTTATAATGAACCACTCGTAACTATCATCCCATCTCCCGAACATTTTACCCCATAGGCGAGGTACCGCATATCCTAGCGAAGAAGACACATGGCTGCGGATAGCATACGCCGTTCGCGGGTAGGGCGTGAACTGGCTTCACCCATGGCCAAGTCTAGTGACGTATTCCCAACCACCGCTTTCGCCCATTTGTTATGCCTCATCAGGATTGCCAGCCTCGTAGACGGGCTGGTCACCAGACTATCATAGGCCAAGTCTAGTGACGTATTCCCAACCACCGCTTTCGCCCATTTGCTAGCCACTGACTTCCCCACATAAGGGTTGTTTTGTTGCACCATTAGATGAATATCGGGGATGCTGTAGTGACTGACGCTCGGTCGCAGTGTTGGACATATCGACCTTGACAGGTTTGATCCGACGACGACGACGATGTCGTAGTAGACTTCATACGAGATACAGTGGAATACGAATGTAGGTATATACAGATTCCCGTGATAAATTCATTATACTCATAAAAAGTATGGAATGCACCAAACGTCCGAGCGTGCAAGATAATGTATAACTCACACACTCGAGCCAAGCACGGGCGAACGAACGAACTACCTCGCATTACCCTTGGGCGAGAAAAGGGGATCAGTGCGGGAACTGATGCGGGGAGACGACAAGGCCGGATGAAGATGTCCGTCATTCCGTCTTTTGCTTCGGCTTCCCAACGGTAGTGTTCGCCCGAGGAACATCCCCAAGCCGGTTGCCCACCTTTACACGCTGACCCGCCTTGATGGTAAACTCAAAATTCTTTGGCGCTTCAAACACGAGGACGACCGTACTTCCGAGACAGAAGCCACCCATTTCTTGTGCTGGAGTTAGAGGCTGCCCGTTGAGCAACGGGGACGCAGCAGAGTAGACAGCTTCAGTGTACGTCCCAGGTGGGGGTCGACGGCCGCGGAGGTTCGTGCGAAGGGCCTGGCGGATATACGCAGGATGTGTCAGATCTATGTTTGGAGGATGATTGAGGCGTGCTCACAGAGTCAAAGTTCACTTTGATACTACCGACGTTAGTTGCGCCAACGGGAATCATACTGAAAAAACCATATCGCCATCGGCCGAGGAAGGCCACCCGCTCGTTGAGCACGAATAGGTTCTGGAGACGTTTGGCCATGTACGGTGATACCGAAAACAGTTCGCCTGAATTGCATGTCAGTATATCAGAATGACTTCGATAGAGAAACCACACACCAACAAAATGTCTCCGTTTCTCGACTACCCATGCGGTGGGGCTGTGGAAACGGTGGTAGTCACCTGGAGCAAGGTAAATCACAGTGAAATAGAGTGCGTTTCCGTTTCTGACGCTAGTCCCCGATATGCTTCTCTTGCGTTCCCCCAAGGACGATTGAACACCCATTTCTCGGGCGACAGAAGCGTTGTGCGCCAGAATCTCCTGAAGACTGCCTTCTTGCTCCACCGATGCGTCGATTTGGGCACCGTGTTTATGAGGTATTTCGTCGCCGCTATCAGAGTCCGACGTCGTCCGTTCAACGGGGGTCATTGAACCAGGTGAGCTCGGTGACGAGGTCCCCAGGAGTTTATCGAGGCTGTATTCTATCCCATTAACAATGGCGAACTCGCGATGATCAACAAACTCTTGATCCCCGGGAAATTCTAGGACCGTTGACGTCGGCGACGAAGGGTTGCTGGGGTCATACCGTTCTACGCCCAGTAGTGCATCTAGGGAGTAGGTGATCCCCTTGACTTGCTCCACACGTAGGTTATCGATGGTACCAAAGTGAAGTACGGTTCCATCGGCTGGACTGACCTAGAAGGGCACTCAGTGGCGCACTTGTGAACCCCTGAAGACGACGACTCACAAGGATAGCACTGTCAACTGGTCGTACGCCCGGTTTCAGCTTCCGATAGAAGAACTCCCCTAGACTCGCATATCTTCTCAAGTCACTCGGTTCGATCTCATCCAAATTGCATCCAAAAACATAAGCGTAGAACCGAAAGCCGTAGGGTCGAATCCAAATGGGGAGCTCGAACGAGTTCAGATAACCCCAGACCCGAGAGAGATTGCGCAGCGGTAAAGCACCCATTACATGAACCTGGGCAGAATTAATGACGGGCAAAATGAAGGGAACACGTGTACGCACCTGCCAGGGACCTTTAAGCTTGATTACCTCACGACCCTCCTCGTCGACATGGACTTCTCTCTGCGCACGTGACGACTTCTTGTGATACTGGATAACGACGAGGAGCAGTGCACCGACGGCCAGAGGGAGCGGGTACCATTTCGTAGGCGTTTGAGTCCATGCTGTTATGATTTTACCTGTATGACAAGTCAGATCAGAAGTGCACAACGGGTACGAGGAGCGTACGATAGAGCGGTGCAGCTGACGAAGCGCCCGGTAGCTGGTCGGGCGATTCAGGAGGAACAACATTCCTTGTTGAGAAAGACCTCTTGAAAGCGCTCCTGTTCAGAGAGCGTACTGTTCCGGATAAACTGATTCTTCGTTTTACAAATACTCTAGAAAAAAGAGCAGACGACGTGTTGGCTGCGGCGGTCGTGGTTGAAGAAATGACATGAGAGGCGGCCTGGAGGGGCCGTTTCCCCTTCATTATAGCTTTATAGAACATCTATGATATGGTGAGCATGAAAGAGGGCGGAACTGAACGGCGAGCCGCTGCGAGCCTTAAGAACTGAACAGCACAGTCCGAGTCGACATTTCCCGCGATCGAGCGTCTCTAAAAAAGGCAAGACCTTTCAAAAATAATCAGTACAAACAAACATTAAGTCCATATGAGTCCCTTTCCATGGGCTTGTAGTTCAATCTAAACCTTCTCGAGTGCGACGATACAACATATAGTTTTCAACACCATTTTTCTAAAAACCCTATGCGTGTCCACCGAGGTCCGAACTTGGCGCGCTTGATTGTTCCACATGTTGACAGAGTCGGAGTTCCAAACTAGTCCCAATTTTAGAGGCTTAGTCATCGACACCGCAAGGAGCAATCTGCTGACTACTCACAACTTTATTCACAGTCATCACCATGGGTAATGACGGAGGAAGTATCCCCGACAGACGCGATCTTGTAAAGACCAGGGCTAAAGCCGAGCAGGCAGACAAGGCTAATCAAGTACGAGCCAGGTGGTTTTTCTGTGCGCTTTCCAAGGTGCGTCTTTCATTCACAATACGCAGTCAGCATGTGTTAACACCTGTTCTCTAGCGCTTGCTTCAGGAACCTGTGGTTTCTTGTGACCTAGGAAAGCTGTATAACAAAGATGCTATAATTGAGTATCTATTAGACAAGTCAGCATATGGAGATGGGGAGGAGATATGTGGGCACATACGCTCGCTCAAGGTACGCTGATCTACCATGGTTTTTATACCCCCATGCTTACTTTTGATCCAGGATGTCAAAACTCTGAAGCTCACAGCGAGACCGACACCCATTACTTCTACTGACCTACCGCCAACTGAAATCCCGCAATTCGTCTGCCCTCTCAATTTAAAGGAGATGAATGGGCTCCAACCGTTTGTACACATTCGCCCTTGTGGTTGCGTATTTTCGCAATCCGGTCTACGGGCGCTCCTTGGCCCAAATCCACCTAGCAGGGAATTGTCGAGCGGCGAGGGGAACAATGGCGATTCCGCTCACAAAGAAGAGCTCGACGTCTGCCCCCAGTGTGCCACCAAATTCTCGCAAACATCCGACGTCGTGACGATCAATCCCTCCAAAGATGAGGAGCAGCGCATGCGCGTGGCGATGGACCTCCGTCGTTCACGCGAGCCTGTCAAGTCCAAAACGAAGAAACGGAAAGCTGGCACAGATGCTGTCATCGAGGAGGCCAGTGCTGTCTCGAAAAAGAAGAAATCGACATCGGCAAGGCACTCCCCTTCACCTGCACCTGGTCTCAACCCCACAATATCAGCTGCTTCGCGGGCGCTTACGAATTCTCTCGCTGTGGAGGAGTCTAAGCGCAAGGCGAACATGAGCGATGCTGTCAAGTCATTATACCGTGGAAAGAATGAGCCGCCAAGGAAAGAAACATTCACCACTATGGGAACGTTCACTAGAGTAAGTGATCATCTATAGTCTTACAGACGTCTTGCTCATGGATGTGAACTTTAGTATGCATAAAGTCTGTCGCTACCAAGCCCGAACCTTGTCCCGTCCCCGTTGTACTGTGGTTTAGTGTATAAATATCATATAATATACTCTTCAATTGTTTTTTGATGCAGGAATGGCGTCAAAGCATTGTGGTCTAGCAGACCAGCCTAAACACCCCACGGTTGAGACGCATATAGATTCTATTTATCTGACAGGTGAGTTCAAACGCTCAAGTATGCAAGAGTAACCAGTAGCACGCTAGATTTTTGGCCCATCAGTGCTTATCAAAATCGCAAAACACTTTAACATATCCGACCACGAGTGGTCAGAAATTAATGGCGTCCATTTGCGTGCTCTTTTTTCCATCAATCACAGGGCGAGCGATACTAATTGGCACTCCTGTCGTAACCACCATCCGTCCGGTCGAGTCCATTCACCTCATGTTTCGACCCTTGGCGATCTCCAATCCCTTTTGCATGCTTCTTGCGCAAGCCTTACCATCACCAAGGTTGACACGTACACATCCGTGATGCACTTTTTCACAAGTACCTTGTCACAGAAATACACCAATCCAAGCTCAACAATGTTATTTACTTGGCATACAAAGTTAAAGCTCTTCTTTCGCTCGCCCATAGTCCTTATCTACCACCCGCGGGCTTCGTAATCGGCCAGCGTATCCTTGGCCGTCTCCGCGATAGTCCGATATTTCAAGCCAAGGATGCGACTCGCTTTGGCCGTATCGTAGATGGTCAAGTGCTCTGCAGTCTTTCCCGCACCTCGGATGCCGACTGGAAGGGTGGTCGAGAGCTTTGGTGGTGGGCTCAAGTCGTTGGCGGCATCGACTGAAGAAAGAAAGGTAGGTTAGATACGTCAGTTCAAGGTTCGTCTCTCTCTTTCAAAGATCTCGGATCTTGTACTCACTAAAGTCTTGCCATTTCCAGAGCCCTAGAAGTCATTTGGGGATATGTCCGTCAGTCAATGGACCGTTTTCTCCGCCAAAACCAAACAAGGGTAGGCGTGGACTTACCAGCACTGACGATGAAACGCTCGCCACCCGCGGCCTCCCTCCCGAGGGCGAGGGCGTGCGCTTCGGCGAGGTCACGTACGTCGATCCAGCATGTACCCGTGTTAGCAAGGAACTCGTTTCCTGCTGCGTTAGCCTTGCCGCTGTCGGCGACGAAGTTGTAGAATATTGCAGCCGAAGTGTTGAGAGAAGCAGGCGTGGTGACTTCGTGGATGGCTGGCTGCCATGGTGAAAGAGTCAGGTTAGGAATTTCTGGTCTGCAGTACACAAATTTTGAACATTCACCCCAAAGACCTGAGAATAAGATGGTCAGTCTCGCAAAAGTGGCGCAGTCGCCTAAAGTTTCAACTTACAAATGGTGGGTTGAGTACTACCAAATCCCAGTTGATGCGGGACTTGTTTTCAGGGCTGTTTACGAATTCCCAAGCAGCTGCGTGGATCGCCGGTCAGCCATTCCGCTTGAACTAAAGAAGAAACGCTGCCTACATCTTTCTGCGAGTGTCTTCGACGCTCGGTATTTCACCATGTTAGGAGTCTCGTTCCTCCTCCCTTCGTCCTCGTATTTCTTGAGAATCTCAAGACACTGGTTGTTCCAGTCTGCCTCTGTGAACGTAATGGGCTTTGGGTCTTCTCGGAGAACGGCTGCTCCGGAAGAAGTGATCACGACGCGTTTGACCTTGGTTGATCTGTTTCATCCGAGAATGGACGTTTTTCGATCTAGCTGCTGCATGACATGTTCTATAGACTTACCCGTCCTTGAGAATGCTCCTTAATATTCCAACCGTACCATTGACGGCTGGCTTGATGAGCTCTAAACAGTTGGTTAGTGGGGTGTAATTTTGGGACCTCTCGGCGACTCACCATCAGGGTCGACTGCATTCATATGGAAAGGCGACGCCGTGTGTTCGATCGCATCCACGCCTTTGACCGCTTCGTCGAATGCCCCATCCTAATTAACAGACCGCGAAATGATAAGTACATACAACCCTCACTCACGACCCAACGCATGACATTCCGACCCCGGAGACGCACTGGTACATGCGTGAAAGACCGTCTTGGGCTTACCTTTGCGATATCCTCTACGACGACGACCTCGAATCGATCTCCATACGAAGCAAACACCTTCTTCAGAAAGTCGCCCTTGGAGATAGATCTTGCTGTGCCCCGGACGGCATACCCTCTCTCGAGGAGGTTCCGCACGACCCACGCGGCAATGTACCCCGTCGCGCCAGATACGAGTACTTTGGCAGGCGGTTGAACGGCAGGCATCGTTCGCTACGAGTAGTATAGGTGAGGTGAGTTGTATGAATCGGGACCCGAGTGTTGAGAGGAGAGGTTTCAAGTGCTGCGATAACAACTTTGCGGGTTTTTGGTCTCCCGTGAAGTCGCTCCCACTGTATTTATATATACCTCGGTCCGTCATATCTACCAGTGTCAAAGACAACAAATGTTCACGTGTTCCGGCTTGGAGCATCATGCATATGCATCATTGGTCATCCGGCTGACCACTAGTAGCGAAAGTCATCATTAGAATAAACTTATACTGCAAGCTGGCCTGGCATGTCGAGATGGAGTTGGTGAGCTTTCCAAGTTCAACGAGCCGAACAGGAATATTGTTGAACTCACGAATGATCATCTGATCAACTTGGGCGTCTCTTCCCAAATGCTGTTTCCTGATTTTCGCATCGCGTTCAAGTTGTGCCTGAAGTTTTATACATCTGCGTATTTACTTCCTGCTCCTCGTTGCACGTTCAAGCTGTCTTTGGTCAAGCCAGGCTTGATACGTAGTACGAATCGAGCTTCCATGTTTTCATGGATGGAACACAAATACGAACATGGGTCTCTTCCACCATTGACACTTGACACATTATCCGAGTCCTATCCACGGCCTTTCCATATACAGTAGTACCCAACTCGGTCTCGCCCAACAGTGTCTCGCTATCAGTGGAAAGTACGGGATGATCACCATAAAAAATCTCCGAGACGTCCTGCCTTCCACTGTAAGTAACGTGTATTGTCGGATTAAATGGTGTATCAGAGTGGTTCTATGATTGTCAATCCACCTTACTTCGCTCTTCGCTCTTCGTTTGACGTGGACACTGATCGCTTCGTCGCTCAGGTACCCTTCATTGACATCAGTGCCACCGCACTCTATTCCTGGAAACAGGGCGAGCTCTCTGACACGGAAGCATCATTGACGGGAACAATCACCAATTCTACACACCCGAGCCATCATGCACTTGCCGCTCGTGCGCTTGTGCGAGCGCATCTGCGACATTGGGACGTAGCGGTCGACGATGCCGAAGAGGTGAGCTTTCATTTGCTCTCACCTCCCACATGCTTATGCTCACTCTAAATTGCTTCCAGTCCATCAAGATTGAGCCGTCCGTCATTGGCTACATCGCAAAGAGTGTAGCACTCATTGACGGGGGGAAACAGGCGGAAGTCTGTCGGGTGTTCGACTTAACGTTCAAGCACTGCCATCCAAATGACGTGGATCTTCTCCTTTTGATCAAGGTGTGTATTCTATGCGTGGTGGAACTGGGTTGCCCCTCAGCTGCTTAGTTGCTTAGGCTGTCATTCTATTCATGGCTGGAGAGCATGACAATGCGATATCGCGCGTTGGGGACCTCGTCGCTACGGTGCACCTCAACTCCATGTATTGTGTGGTTCAGGTATGTGCATAACATGCTGCTGCATGGCGAACATTACAACTGACACTTCTACCAGGCATATATGTATCTTCTTCTTGGGAATGAGCATTTAAAGAGCAATGACTACCAGGGAGCAATCCAATTGTTCGAGCATGCACGAGACCAAATACGATACTACGTAGGGCTTCCCCCTTCGATCACATTCGTAAGTTTCTTACCAATTATCTCGCGCACGTGTGGACACCAGGCATTGTCTTCAACAGATATCCGGTTGGAAGTGTGATAATATTGGCATCACGATTCGACAACGTCTTTGTGAAGCCCTGTATACAGCGGGTCACACAAAGGAGGTAGGCGAATCTCTTCTTGAAATGGTAAATACCTTTGGGGCAAAGGCCTATACGAGTAGAGCCATCACCAAATGGGTGTCGGGTGGGGTTTCTCTTCCTCTTATTGCCATGTATTTGACTGATCACTACAGATTTCACTCGACAATGTCTCTCCGCTCGTGAAAGCAATGGTGATGTAGTCTCGAATACGAATGCAGCCCGACACGACGAAGCGACGATGCCTCATGCAACCCTCAATTCAACAACCACCAAGCTGCTCTTGAGAGAATGGGCAAAATCAACATTAGTGAGTGGCTCGTGGAAAGACGCCATGGTTGCTGCTGTCAGTGTAAGTATCTTCTTTTGAGATCTGGCATCTCTTTGGGGCCTGACATTCTTGGTTTTGGAGTTCATGGTTCCAAGATTTGCAATTTATCGGGTCATTTGTGAACATCTCGAAATAATCGACCGTGTAACGGACGCGGTTGAGTGTTTGCGACAAATGGTGAACGAATTGGCAGGGGAAAACGACATGCATGAGCAGGCGAAATGGTTCCTTGGTGAGGTGTCGCGTATGTCGTGGTAGCATTTATTTGACCGTTCTCTTTCAGACTTCAAGCAGTGCTGCGCGGAAAAGTTAGCGCGCTTCGGAGATGCAGCAGCAGATGCCCGACGACACGACGATGCAATTATTCAGTATTCAACTGCATTGTCCCTCAATCCTGCCCACTCGCAAGACATTTTCATCAAGCGAAGCAGGGAATATGTGGCAAGGTGGTCATGGGAGGATGCTTTGGATGATACGAATCAGGTGTGTTTTTTCTTTCTTGCGCAGGTCTGATCTTGTCCGACCGAGAATCATCAGGTGATAATGCTTGATCCGTTTTCCACATGGGGCTATGAGAATGTATTGACGGAGTGGGCAAAAGTAAGACTGATGCATGAGTCGTGGAGGAATGCCTTGTTGACTGCCGGTGGTGTAAGTATATCCCTCTACTGACGCGTATGATGAAGTTAATATTTTGATTTCAAGTTCAAGGTCCCGAGACTCATGATATATCGGGCCATATGTGAACATCTCGAAACGGCGGACCGTGTAATGGACGCTACCGAGTGTTTCCGTGAAATGGAAAATGAATTGGTGCAGGAAATAAAAGGCAAGGAGGTCAAATGGGCTCTCGGTGAGTGATTGTGCCTATGACGCAGGTGGCATACGTGTGACCATTCACTGTCAGACTTCAAATCTCGTTGTTGCGGGACGCTAGAGGACCTCGGAGATGCCGCAATGAACACTCAGCAATATGACGAAGCCATCTCTCAGTATTCAGCTGCACTGTCCCTGAATCCTACTACCCCACATACCCTCTTCGTCAAGCGAAGCAAGGCACGTGCGGCGAGGGGCTTGTGGGAGGATGCATTGAGTGATGCAAACGAGGTGTGGCATTCTTGTTGTCTTGTTGTACCCAAGCATATCATTATTGATGGGGATTGTCAGGTCATCAGTCTTGATCCATCATCGCCATTTGGCTATGAAAGCAAGTATGTGGCGTCACGTGGGGCAGGACATCATCAAGATACATTACAAGCTTTCGAGACGATGCTCTTGAAGATGACGCAGTCACCCGATCCAGAGATTCGTGGTGAGGGTAACGATTTCATACTAAAGTTTATCTTCTAATTTTGTCCCATAGAGCGTTGTCGCCAGTACGCCAAGACGAGAGGAGTGGTTCGCAAAACCATTCAGGATGCTATTCGTGAATCGCCGCGAGTGCTCATTGACACCGCTTCTGGTCGTCTCTGCAACAAATCTGAGCAAGCTGCTGCATTTGAACTATCGCCAGTCTTCACAGAGCTGATCTCGTCCATGACCGAACACATTGACCATTTCCGTATTGGACAAGAAGTTGCGCAGTACTATCGTTATGCCACATTATCACACAAGTGGGAAGACAACGAACCTCTGTTCGAGAAGGTCATACGTATCCTGGTGTACGATCTCGAGGAGTCTCCCACTCATGACAAGCTGCAAATGTTCTGCAAGATTGTGCGGGATGACGGGCTCCATTGGGCATGGAGTGACACCTGCTGTATCAATAAAGCAGATCACTTCGTGCTTCAAGAAGCCCTTGTCGCCATGTTCAAGTGGTACCAAGGTTCTGCTGCGACCATCGTTTTTCTCCGTGGTGTTCGACTTCAATCGTGGCGTGGTGATCTCGTGAGGAGCATTTGGAATACTCGTGCGTGGACATTCCAGGAATATCATGCATCCAAGGTGGTCCGATTCTACACTGAGGATTGGACACCTTACATGAACCTCGACATTCCTAACCATAAGGAGTCGCTCGATATCATCTCGGAGATGGAGGAAGCCACCGGTGTCTCAGCACGAGCCTTGATGGCACTCCGACCAGGCTTAGACGACATCAGGGAAAAGTTGTGTCTAGCTTCAAGACGAGAGACAACCCTTGTCGAGGATGCAGCATACTCGCTACTTGGGATATTTTCCGCCTCGTTGCCTGTTGTATATGGCGAGGGGAACAAGTCACTCGGGCGACTCCTAGCACAGCTACTCACGAGCTCGGGAGACGCGGACATCCTTGCGTGGACAGGGAAATCCGGCAGCTTCAATAGCTGCCTGCCTGCTGATATCACTGTGTTCCGTGAATTGCCGACATCACATATTCCGTCGGCCATCAAAGATACCGATATGGACTTGATCATTGCCGGATTTCGCGCCTCTTCACTCAATCTCGTCTTCGCTATGAAGTTGTATGACCGACTGAACGAGCTCTCTGTAGCATTGTTTACGGGTCAACGGATGAAGCTCCCATGCATGATATTCAAACTGGGGTCTCCATCGCCTTCTCGGAGCAGGTCAGAATCTGTTTTCCGTGCACAAACAGCTGCACTCGGGATCGTGGAGATTAGTACCAGAGAGGATCTATCTCGACTGGATTCTCTATACATCATTCACCCTTGGATTGACTTTCTCCTTGACCGACAGCCTGTCGGGAGTGTAGCAGAGACGATATTTGAGGAGAACACTGATGACCGGTCTTCTTTGGTTGGCGAGTTGCCGTCGTTCCCTGACCCTTCCGATATCACACTGGCAACTCCGAAAAAGCGAGCGGCACGGTTCGTTGCTCACTTTTCGCTGCCGTTTGGCGGACGTTCCACCACAAGCCTTCGAGATGTGGCCTCCCTCAGGCCCCCCTCATCTGTATCACAGACGGACAAGGAGATGCGAGCCCTTCGACTGATCGCTCGACTGAGACAACCGTTTGGTGCACTGTTGGTCACCCCGACCCGCCAGAATGTAGCAGAATACAGGAGGGTCGCTTCGGAGAGTAGGATCAATGCAGGTACAGGAAGACGCGTCGTTGAACGTGCTGATAGACAGCGCGCGGATGTTGGATGTGCTTTAACGACCGCTTTCAGACCTTATTCACGCTGGTACCAACCTATCAACGCGCAAGCGCGTACGCGGCCGATAGCATGATTACCGTGCAAATGCGGGAGGACGTCTTCTTGATTGAGGCTCCCGACAACTGGACGTCTGATAGTTTACAGTTAGCGTCTCAGACGATACCTGACGTATATCCACCACATCGCTTCGACTCTCGAGCCATCCGTGTTTTATGTAACTTTGAGCGAGTCCTCGTACATGGTGGATGTTCTGAAAATGTTTTTACCTTTTCAGCATTCGGGCTTCCCTCCTTGCGTGTTGACCCGGCTGATATATGCAACCGATGCGTGATATGATGCCTGTAGTCCGCGAATGAATTCAAGATCCATGTAGGACCAAGGTTAGACGATCATCTTGATCACTGTCTGCCTCTCTGGACACGACTCAAGAACACGAACTGGGGGTGGAAGGTACACTACACGTGCCATGGTCAGACACGTCAGTTCAAGATTTGTTCTCCACCTCTCTCGAATGGACTGGTGAAGTCCATCGAGGTCTGCAATATCCAAAGCCCTGACGATTATGGTGGGACGATTGATCGGCTGTCAGTCGATGGTCCCTTTTTTCCAACCCAAATTCAACCCAATCGAGCGACCAGTCACCACTGCTGTTGCTGCCCGATCGACTCGCCACCGGCAGTTGCCTGCTTGAGGGCGAGAGCGTGCACTTCGGCGAGATCACGTACATCGACCTAGCAAGTAGCCGCATTGGCCTTGGCACCGTCTACGACCGCGTCGTAACACATTGCTCGTGGCAAGGGGGGTGTCGGAAGCTTCTGCGCGACAGTACTAGACGCCGCTTTAGCGACAAGCGTCAACAACACAGTATACATGACATGTTACCGACCCAAGCAGTTGCATATTAGCTACGTCACAAAAGTATGAGGCAAGACAGTCACACCAAGTTCCATCAGAACCGAGACCAAGTTAGAACTCCAAAACTAACCTCACTCAGGGGCACCAGGTTCAGCCCCGGACGGTCCGGCCGACTCACGACCCTCGTCCAGTCCGCCTAGTTCGTTTCCCTCTATGCATAAAATCCCAACAGAGATTCCCAGGCTCGACGCCTAGTATCCCCTGTACTTCCTCCCTCCCCAACTCACACAGCTCACGCACGCTCCTCACCTTGCTCATCACATACTTGGCGTTCTTGGCCGTCACGCCGGGTATGCACCGCAAGAGTTCTTCCGCAGCTGCGTTCACCCCCGCACCGACATCCGGATCCTCCTCGGCCCCGATTGCGATGGCTCGAGAAGGGTCGGGCTCGGGGTTGTTTGCTTTGAGGTCGTTGAAAATGTCCGTCGTCGCGTATGGAGAGGATGACCAGATGATGCGTACACGAGGAAAGTTGAGCGTGAGCAAGACGAGTTTAGACTGGATTGAGGGTGGCGCTCGGTCAGACTCGACAGATGTACCAGCCTTCTTGGGAGGCTGCTTAGCTGAGGGTTTTGCATATGTCTTGGCCGACTCAGAAACTGCCTGTACGCGATAAATTAGTTCATGCAGGTAGGCGCGGATGGAAAGGACAAACTTGAAGCGCAAACGCTTTGTTTTCCTCAAACTCGATGAGCAGGACGGGTTGCTTGTAGTGCACTGACATAAGTTCACACTGTGTATATCTTGTGTAGAGGTCGGGTTAGCGGAGATATGGAGCTGCAGATGCAACAGAGCAAACGACTTACAACCGCCCACTATTGAAACTCGAAACCAAGTCCGGTATGCTCTTCCGCTCAACACAGATATCTGGCGTAAGAACGTAATCACCAACGGTCAGCGTCGCAGGAATAACCAAGAGATCTGACGCGTGCAATAACGAAGGTAGGGTCGACCGGAACTCGCGCATGTCGACGATGACCTTAAAAGCCCATCAACTTCGGGGTGATGGTCAAGAACGGTGCTAACAAACCTGGGAGGCTTGTGTACTCAGCTCTTTTCGTCCACCCGCCAGACGTGAACTGATCGATTTAATGATCTGTTCTCCGGTTTTACTCCCAAGCCTTTTGTCCTCGTAGATTGGAAGCAGCATTGACTACACGGGAGGAGTGAGTGGGGTATGTGAACCATCTATGAACGAAATACACGCACACCACGCTCTTTGATGAGACGTTCGAAGGACTCCTTTTCACGCCTTAGTCCAGCTAGATATTTGTGCTCTTCGCAGCTCAATTGATATACTATAAAGTAGACTCTCACACCCAACCCTGGGTTCGAATTGCGGTACACCTCGATACGGCGCACAAACTCGAGGCTCGGCTCAAACATCACGATGAACTTGGGTTGTATCTCTGCCAAGACCTGGTCATCCGTGTCGTCGGAGTAGGCACGTACGACCACCGTTTGTCGAGGTGGAAGTATACCGTATTGCATGTCAAAGTCGGCATCGAATTGACTGGCGAGCATCACTTCCAGTAGTTCCATGTCCCCCTCAGGGACTATGAGGTCATTCGTGGATGTACTTTGCGCTGCGAAGCTGGATGAACACACATACTCAGGCACAATATTTGCGGTAAAACGAGAAAGAAAATCTCACAAAGTTGCAATCTCCTCACTGTCGTCCAACACGATTGCGTCCTCAGGTCTGGAGCCTTCCTTGGGTTTATTCGGCGCAGTGGACGATGGGGCACCACCACGGATTCTTCGTCGATTCGCACTCCTCGCTGCCCTCTCTTTGTCCTTCTTCTGCAGCGCCTCGCTCACTCCCGCCGAACCAACACTACCAGATGCTCGAGGTGCAGATTTCTCGGGTTGCACAGATGTCTCGTTCTTCTGGTTCGCGAGTCTACCCTTCCAATATAGGTAACGGCGCAACTTGGATTCCATCATCTTCCTCCCCCGTTGCCCTTTCGGCGCGTCAACATCCATCTTTGACAAGAACTCACTAACCAGAGCAGAGGAATGAGGGGAGGATGTCATAACCAAGATAGTATTCGAACCACGAGCGTCTGAAGGGTGTCGTGTCACCATTTCGGTGTATCAAGCATAGGAAAAGGCTCACATGATGAAATAGACTCTTGCCTCATGATCTCTTCTTCAATCTCATGGAGCACATCTGCAAGTAAATCCCATTTCGGGAGTTCCTCGAGAACCGGGTCCATGCCATCAGGGATCCAGGGCTTCGGGAGTCTCGCTGATGGTCGTTTTCCACGTCCTTCTATGTCGTCCAACGCGTCCCACGCATCTTCGTCATCCACAGGGTCATCCACTGCCAATGGACGATCAGCGTTAGTTCTTGAAAGGGTGTAACATCGTCGTTTAGCAGTTTTGAAGATGATGTTGGCAGCATCTGTAAGCATCCACGGAGAATGATTTTGTCGCGCAGCGCCAGTTGCAGTAGTCGTGTTAGAGGCCACCAGCGTCTCGAGGTATGCGTGGAACCCGAGAGCATCATAGGATAACAGGTAGCTATATCGGGACGCGATAAATGACCAATTCGCTGGTGACATGGAATCACGCACGTTAAGAGACGTCTTAGTGTCGCAAGATCGCTAACTAGCTGCTTCGTCTTTGGTCCTACCTTGTGCCACACGGGATCAAGCTGTCTCCGCACTACTGCATCGAACGACCTGAAGTAAGCACTTTCAATAGTAAGATCATCCAGGTCGAGCTAGAGTAAGAGATCAATGTTGTGGTAATAAGATATAGCATGCAACCTCACTGATGTATTCGAGCGCTTTAACTCGGAGAGCGTTATCGTCATACACTGGACTATCGCATGATGAATGGCTGACATGTTTTCCGTCATGTGTTGATACAGCTCGACGACATCAGCTTTACGATGCTCTAGCGTATCTTTAATGGACTGGTGAAATCTAATAGCTCGAAATCAGAAGGTGACCTTCTTCTCGTTCGGGTAACTGACCGGGGATAAATGTGAACCGTCCGTAGCTGGAGTTCTTTCATGATATTTTTCAGAGGTGACATTCCACTGGTGATGAATTCGGGTTGATCGGAAAATGCCTTTAGGAAACCAGTGGTGTTCTTTTCGCGATATAGTCGGACGATGAACGCTTCCAATGCAAGTGCCGTCACTCTGAAGAAGCACGTTCACAGTTACGCTACTTGACACGAATGGGGACCCACCTTTCGGCGTGCAAGACCATGATACCGGTAATGAGCTCGGTGGGTATGTCAGACTGTAGCATATCGACGACTAATATCCGAGACGTCACTGAAATAAGGCCACCCTTCTTGTATAGATCCTGTCTTGACGGATGTGAACATCTGACGCCCTCGGAGAGTTGGTGAAGCAAGGACAAACCTATCTCGTTTCCCAATTTCATAACCGACGATGCGCAAACCGGGCTTCCGACAACCCATAATACCGAGTTCTTCACCGATAGCAACTTCCTCTTCCGGCGTGGCATTCACGAGGAGAACCAAGTTCTGTGGAGAGTCATAAATCTTCAGGAGCGTACATATTATTCGCCGTAGCCCGAGACCGCGGGCAAGGACGAGCAGGGCGCTCGTGGACGGGTCATGTATCTCTTCCAAAATTTCCTTGTGAAATGTGAGCAGTGGTGCTGCCATGTCGTGTGCTTCGAACCAGCTCAGTTGTCTGCGCAGTCACGGAAGTTTGGCTTGAATGGCTCAGATTATTACAACTTTGTGCGAGGTTGAATCAAATGACAACGTGAGTCATTTGGCGACACTGAAGCTTTACATAAGCAGGAAGCCCCTGAAGAATGGACTACAGAAAACGGGGGATTCTTCTTACCCAATGGCACGCGAACGGCTTTATTGAAAATGGCACACTTGATAGAATCGAAATTTACTAGCAGCCCACAATGCTAGACTTGGATGAGTGTTACAAAAATTTCAACTTATTGAATGAGCCCACTTTTGTTTGCTGAGTCAGCGAGCGCGCTCCATTGGAGAGAGAATCACGGACTCGGCTCACTTCAAAGTTATCCTTTGATCCTCGACGGCCACCATCTTCGGGACGACCGTCAAGTAAAAATGCGCACGAACCACTACGACATCCTCATTGTCGGTGCCGGCGTCGCAGGTTCAGCACTCGCACACGCCCTCTCTACTATAACATCAACATTGCGCGGTTCTCCCATTCGCGTCGCACTCCTAGAACGCTCCCTTTCCGAACCGGACCGTATAGTGGGCGAGTTGATGCAGCCTGGTGGTGTCGCTGCATTGCAGAAACTTGGCATGGAGGGTGCCTTGGAGGAGATCGATTCTATTCCGGAGCACGGTTATTGCGTCGTACAAGCAGGTCGTCTCGTTCACATTCCTTATCCGGATGGGCGGCAGGGTCGCAGTTTCCACCATGGCAGGTTTATCATGCGCTTGAGAGAGTATGCCAAGCGTGCACCAGGCGTAGACGTAATCGAAGCTACGGCGAACGAACTCATAGAATGCGAACACACCAAACGAGTGCTGGGTGTTCGTGCAACGCGTTTAACTCCTGGCGGAGATAGCTCTAAGGACGAAAAGGAACCATTTTTTGCAGATTTGGTCATCGTCGCGGATGGGTGTTTCTCGAATTTTAGAAATGCAGTTATGGGCAAGTCTGCCAGTCAGCTGTCAACACGAAGCTACTTCATTGGTGCTATCCTCAAGAATACACGATTACCAATACCTCAACATGGTACTGTTGCTCTCGTCAAAGGACACGGACCAGTCCTCTTGTACCAGATTTCAGAACATGATACCCGCATGCTAGTAGATGTAAAACATCCACTTCCGTCGAACCTCAAGGCAAGGAATTCTTCTCTTGCGCGAAACCCTCCGCTGACATGCCTTTAGGAACATATCCTTTCAAATGTTGTTCCTCAGCTCCCCACATCCCTACATGTAGCTATCTATGAAGCGCTAGACAGAGATCGCTTGCGCCGCATGCCAAATTCATTCCTACCGTCTGTAAAACAAGGCGGAGAATACACTAAAGAAGGTGTTTTCCTTCTTGGTGATTCCTGGAATATGCGACACCCCCTTACTGGCGGCGGAATGACCGTTGCTCTAAACGACGTGGTTCTATTGGCGCAGATGCTCGGCGAGGTCGCGAATTACAGCAATTGGGATCAGATTTCTGACATACTTGCTCGCTGGCATTGGGCTCGTAAACCGTTGGCATCGACGATAAACATCCTGAGTGTCGCACTGTACGACCTCTTTGGCGCAGATGGTATGTACTCGCATGGTAGTTTGTGCAACATTGAGATGCATTGTAGCATAGATGAATGCCTTGTGGTGCTTCAAAATGGCTGTTTCAAATACTTTGAATGCGGTGGCGAATGCGTCCGTGGTCCCGTATCCCTCCTCTCTGGGTAAGCCATCTAGCTTCTAACTGAAAACTGTCTTCATTCGAACCATCATTCACAGCATCGCTCCTTCTCCGGCGCTGCTGTTCTATCACTTCTACAGAGTGGCATTCTACTCGATATGGGTCATGTTTACTCACCCTCGGCCCGTTAATAACTCGAAGACCGAAGCGCTTGCGGTCCCGCCTATATGGGAGTACCCCTTCCTCTTGATCAAGAGTGTGAAAGTGGTCTGTTGTCTAGCGTTCTAATCATCGTTCACTTGCATTTGGCTGACCGTGGAATTGATCTCTAGTTTTGGACAGCGTGTGTTGTGTTCACCCCTTTGCTCTGGTCAGAGATACGGTGGTGATGGCATTGAGATAGAATAGACTCGTAGAATTTCCGCCTTTTCTCTTTTCTTTATAATAAATCATACCTGATAATTACATGGATTGTTCAACGGTGGGTTCACTTGGTGGATATTTTCCACTTCAAATCAGTGGTGAGTTGCGCGAACGTGGAGGCGGAAGGCCAGCAGTATTGACCGCTATGTAGATGCTGAAGACACCCCGAACTAGCCCCCTGAGGCAGGTATCTATTTCGAGGAGTGTAAGCATTCCTGCTTGTTCCAAAATTTCAAGCAGGAAAGATATAATAGTGAGGGTTTATGATGCCCTCCTTGGAAAGAAAAGAAGAAAAAAGGGGGAGTGGGGGCTATAAAGTCACCGCCAGGAATATGAATTTCCTAGTTTCCTCGCCTATGAATTCCGGTGCGCATTCGGTGTTCGATGAGTCACATGGATGTACACGGGAAGATGCTGACCTTTGATCCGACTTACCCAATGCCTGTTGTCCAATCGGATCGGAGAACCTGAGACAATTGTGCGGTGCACAGACTTTGTTTCTGGAAACCTGTATTCATTACACTAGTCTTGGCCGAACAGCCTAGCTCACCGATCTGAGATGGGTAGTGTGCGAGCCGAGTCAGAACCTACCGGGATCGAGATTGCTAGTATTTAGTAAGTAGTACATGTAGCCCAGGCATTCGCACAGCATCGTGGCGCATCATTCACACACAGGAAGGAACAAGCGCACTGAGTGAGTCGGAAACCGTTGACCTCGAGGTTCGTAGCCGGTGTCTCCGATAACCGCTCCCGGAAATTTCTGTAAATAGTACTACATGTAACAAACCACACTTACAATCACAGCAGACGTCGTGGATGTGGCCCTCTGCAGCGTGGCTAGTGAACCGGAAGCGCGGACTCCTGAATCCCGCCTGCATTCGCCTTATGGGCTGTGCCAATACCGTCGGTGTAGCCGTCGTCGCCAACGGCCGACTAGCTCAGTTGGTTAGAGCGTCGTGCTAATACTTGGTTCTAAGACTATTGTTTGGCATCATGTGATGGTCTGGGGCTAAGGTACGCGAAGGTCTTGGGTTCGATCCCCACGTTGGCCATACATTTTTGCTTTGATTCAGGTAGTCTGAACGCCGAGAGAGCCAGCAATGCGTCAAGTGGTACATGTTTCGTAATCTTCCAGCTGTTGAACGGAGATTTCCAAGCACCAAAGAAGCTGGTCACATCGGGTCTGAAAGGGAACAGCAACTCAGAAATTACAGGTTGTCCGAGCCTATCGAATGTGTTTGGAGCCCATCCCGCGGATCAACATGTCAGGTAAGAATTCATGGATACGGTGTATAGAGGGAAATGGACGTAATGAGATAGAACACTAACTTTAAACTTATCGATGGCCGCTATCCAGAGTATTTTGCTTGTCTGCTGGGTCAATGATGGTCCGTTTGACTCGGCCGATGCCAGTGAGCAGGATAACCCTTGGGCTGTTCTCGGGGGGACAATTACGGAAATAATTACTGATTGATCTGATTGTGCATTGTACAGATTTCCATGTAAGCACACAAACGGCGACTCAGAGGTGTATCCAATCGAATCAGCGCCCGTGACGAGCATTGCATGAGATCCTTCCTCCGCCTTCCGGCAATATAAATCTAGACCGATAAAGCCGACAGTTATGACTGAGCCTGCCGCCACACTCGGACGAGCAACCAACATCGAATGGCGATAACTCAAACTCTTCCTTATCATTTTACTGGTGGAGTACAGTACACTTGCATAAGAAACATCTCACGACGCATCTGATAATCATGCTCAAAGTATAGCTATTCGTAATGAAAACGTTGCAAAACTAAACATACATTCGGAGATAGTTTGCTGGCTCGTAATAGGTATTGACAATTCATATGCTCGCACAGCTACCGTGAGATTATGTAAATACCTTAGCATTCAGATGACTCGGCATTCGTACAATGACACGGTCATCCGTCCATTCAAGTCGGAACCCGTGACAGAGGCTGACTGCCTATAAATTGCGCCTTAGCGAGTATGGAAATGTTCAATCCGCTGTGCTTCTTTCCCCTAGACATACCATTCCATGGATATGCTCAACAATAACCGGGATCACTTGCGTTCGGCAAACACTTCGGAACGACACGGAGAGGTCTCCCCAACTCCGACATTGCACGGAAATCACTCGCTGGACACATCCGGCCCAGCGCAAGATATTCTCGAACCTACCGGTTCAAATAGAAAATCACCACCAGCTGAAGAAAACGCCAGCGTACTTGTGGTCGATTGGGATGGTCCAGACGACCCCCAAAATCCCAAAAAGTGAGATCGGTAACATGCTTTCCCATTCATCGGTTCTCACGTCTTTCAAGCTGGTCGTTCAAGCAAAAGTGGGCTGCGACGGCTATTATTTCGGGATTTACTTTCATCACTCCCGTGTCCTCTTCCATGATCGCTCCCGCAACTAATCAAGTCGCCACCCAGTTTGGAATTCATAGCAGTGTAATCATTGCATTTACCACCTCCATTTTTGTGCTTGCCTATGGTGAATCGAGTTTGATTGAATGTTTTGGATTTATGTCTGATCTGAAATGAGTAGCCGTTGGTCCTCTATTCCTCGGTCCTTTGAGCGAAATTTATGGTCGGTCCCGAGTGCTCCAACTGGCAAACCTATGGTACCTCGGTGTGTAGCTATGACGTCGATCGACTCTTCCGGACTCACTATCATCTAGTATGGAATCTTGCATGTGGCTTCGCGCAGAATGAATCACAATTGCTTGGCTTCCGCTTTCTTGCCGGACTAGGAGGTAGTGCTCCTCTCGCGGTATGGAATCAGTTTCAGTCACACTTTATGTACATAATTAACCCTCTGACTCCAGATCGGCGGTGGCGTCCTCGGCGATTGTTGGCGTACAGAAGAGCGTGGTAAAGCAGTCGCTCTATTTTCACTAGCACCACTACTGGGTCCCGTAGTTGGTCCCATCACGGGGGCATGGTAAGTCTCCGCTTATCACCAATCTCATCAGCTGTCTGATTGTACTTATCTTTAGGATCGCAGAACGTTCGACGTGGAGATGGGTGGTGTGTTCACTCTTTTCTTTTCGGGGTTTCTCGGTTCGATAATAATCTGTTGCGTTTCTAGTTTTGGTCGACGACCATCATATGTGGGGCTATCCAGGTGTTGGGCTTATTCTATCTTCAAGAAAGTCAGTTCAGGTAGTCGGTGGCTCTGGTATGTGTTGCTTATCACATTTACCTTAGCCTTTCCCCCTTTGCTCCTTCAGAGGAAGGCAGAGAAGATCAGGAGGTCGATGGACGTGGAGAAAGTCCCTCACAGAGAAGT